>JAUTBV010039556.1:9448-20780 GCA_032361325.1 Lepetodrilus fucensis | reverse complement strand
CTTCTGACGGGCCTGCATTATATATGTAATTGGGACAACATATTACAAATATCGGGCTACTACTGATGTTTACAAAACTAGTGCAGGATATTGCATATTTGAGCATCCAACTTTTAAAAAAAATCCTCAAACACATTTTGCCCCACAAGGAAAAAAGGTTAGCTACGGCCCTGGATACACTAGCTTCTTATTTTGTATGTGCTTAATATCAGTGTATGTAGGTAGGTAATGTATATTGCATCCTTGAGATCCAAACTAGTGACTCTACTTACTCTGCACCTCTAGTAGTGTACGCATTGGTAGATACTGAACCCATAATTTAGAAGATGCATAGAATGGTAAATGAGGAATTTATATAATCTTTCATTTTTTTAGGGGGTTTGAATACTCAATTCTCAGTAAAATGGAATACATTATGGAGTTAGCATCGATTTTCATGTTCAGAACTCGCCAAGAGAAAAAAAAATCGGCCATCATTTCTTAAATGAAAGTGAACTGAGGCATTGAGTTTGTAGAGAGGCATTAGTTTGATGAAACATGAAACATGCATCAGCACAAAATGTTTCCCAGATGAGGAAAAAATATCTTCCTATTTCTATTTCTTTCGGAATATTTATACACATGAATGGCAAACGTGTGGGAAGATTGGGGGTCTGTTTCTACATGAGCAATATCATTTTCTGTGCATTCAATCTAGTCAGGAAAGATGACTTGAGACCAAATGTAGTAGTTCTATTCTGAGTTCCTTTTATTTACTAAGCCAATCTATCGGTATATGGTATAAAACCATTGGGGTGAGCATTAAAGTAATTGTTCATGGGAAAGTGTGGCTTTTAATACATGATCTAATTGGGAAAGTTTATTTATTATGAAGAAATTACTAAATATATGTAGTGTATGCCAAGACACTTTCTGCTATAGCATAAGGTAAATAAGTTTTTATTAAATAAGAAAATGTAATTAACAACAATAATAATAATAATAATAATAATAATAATAATAATAATGTGTTTATGGAGCATCAATATCTTAAAACATATCCTGCTCAATAAAAATGATAATATTCTCATTATTATTGTCTGTTTACTAGATACAGTATACATTAATCAAATGGCAATAGTTATGCAGTTATGACATTTAATTTTTTTTAAATTAATTAAAGCACATAATATGACATTATCAATTTCACTGTAAAAAAACCCTCAACTAAATATCATACAGGTGTTTTTTTACAAGATACAAATTAATTAAATTAGCATGGTAATGCACTCATCTGTCCACATTCACAGTCAATATCATTAGTGCAAGTGATTCCTGCAGCATGTACAGAAAGTAGACTATAGGGTAATTACTATCCACAAGACAACCCAGCCAATGATCTGCTAATCCACTGTCTACGCAGATATCTCAATCACATGTGCATCTTATGGACATTATTTGATTGTACATATTGATTTGGGAGATTTCACTAAATTGTTGGTGTACTCTTTCAAGCAAATCCGTAATAAGATCAGATTCATTAGTGGACTGCAATACTCTGTTTTATTAGTTATTAAACGCAAGTGACATCAAGTACATTGTGGACCCGGAAGATATGACCGTTATTCTATGATGAAGATATGACCGGTATTATATTATGAAGGATAGAGGGAGGTATGACTAATAGTCCAGCGGCTTATGGTCTAAATTGTGCACTTTGGGTTAAAAGCATGAAACTTTGCAGATATGTTCTTCACCCCAGTACAAGAAAATATGGATATTGGGCCAACCAAATTTTCCAAAATGGCCGCCAAATCCAAGATGGCGACCATACATTTAATTATGTTTTAACATCAATCAACATAACACATACAATTGTTCACAGCGGAGATAACTCTGAAAAACTCTCCACCTATCTCGCGTGTATCACTATAAGAGCTCACGTAAGCCTCACACACCAGTCACATGTCTAGTCTCTGATTGGTTGCTTATATAATTTATTCAAATATTCAAATTGGCTAACATTAGTAGAAAACAGAGTTCTATATAGACAGTGATCCCAGGGTATTTGACGGAGGTTAGTGTAGTCATAATGGCTTGGGTTTTCGAGGATGCGTCTCCATGGGATGTCTGCCTTTCGGATATGAATAATTTACTGTAAATTAGTGTAAATTATTGCCCTATAATAGTATGTTGAACATCATGGTGATGTAGACAGTCAGAGTGCAAATGTATTCCTACTACAGCCTCAAAAACAATTATGTCGTATGTCGTTTTTACATTTATAACGTCATAATAAGGACCGACAAAAGTATTACATAGCAAGTCTTTTAACGAATTCACATCAAGAAGGTTGAGGTTAATCTCGTCCAACTGGCAACGGGTGTCATCCGTGTTTACATTGTTAGACAACTCTTCACATGGCGTCAGATTGTATACATGTTGAAAAGAACATAGGATTTGCTCTATACCCATATAATACGAGATTGAAGCAATAATTTACTAGTAATAATAGTTACAAGGGCAACAGAAAATCGGTCAATGGAAACCATTTTCCATTGTACTGCATATGACGGACGCAATAACTTAAAATGTCTAGACGTATTCAATAGAAATCTAATATCAGCATTCATATTTCGCTGTAGTTCATAGACGTGTACTATTGTAGGTTTATAATACTATCCAGAATTTGACAGGAACCAATCTGAACGTGATGTGAGTTTAAAAAAGAAAATACTTCACAATAAGGTGCAATACGAAAGTAACGTCAGCATCAACATGAACAAGAGATGGGTAACTGCGTCTAAAATGCATTATGAACACTTGTTCAATACCTTATGAATACACTATGAACACACCATGCACACCCAATAAATACTTCATGATAAACCAATTAACACCATGTGAATACACCACGGACATCCCATGAACACCATTGCAATGAATACTTGATGAAAAATCAATGAACACCCTATGCATTCACCACGTACCTCTCATGAACACCAATGAATACTTCATGAAAAACCCATGTCCCAATATACACATCACGAAAATATCATGAACACATCATGAACAGCTATTGAAAACAAAACATGAGTACCTCATGAACCCTCCATGAACATTTCATCACCAAGTTCTCGTGAATACAAGTAAATACGAATCCATCATGAATACCCCATGAACACTTCATCACCAAGTTCTCGTGAATACAAGTAAATACGAATCCATCATGAATACCACATGAACACACCCATTAGCACAACCTGAACATTATTGAGGAATACGGTACTTCAGAGTTCTGGAGGAACATTGTCTGAATCACGACATGTGTGGGAAAGTGGTCGTGAGGGCGGAGGATGATAAAGTAACTCTTACTTGAAATGACGACATAAATTGTGTAAACGTAATTTAACATGCAAAATATTCTGATTTTGGTGTCCATTATATAAGCGAGAAATCAATCACTTAAACATGTTGATAAAGAGCACTATAAATAGGATTGATCGGCTCATCAGGCAGGATGAAAGTGCTGAGGAATCGATTAATATAACGGTCTCTAAGGTATGTCAACAGAGGGCACCCAGTTACCATGTTTGGGCAATATGTCTGTTAATAAAGGTTGGGCATCAATTGTCCTAAATGGTTATCTCGAGAACACACGCTAGCGTGGGCATGAACATGCGGGATGAATCCAAGCGAAATACTCTGGTATAGTAAGCTTAAGAGCCTGAGCACTGATTCGTGAGTTTATTATCAAATCATATATTTATCTCCTTCTGTGTCTCAAGCACATAGCTGTTGACTTTTGCACAATATGCAGAAAGTGATGATTCAATATGAAGGGCCCTCAATGAGTCACTCTGCTCAAGTTGGGCTTGACATTTGCAGACGAGGCTCAGTCGTTGAAAGAGTTAACAGAGCCTACACACTCAAACGTTGCTCGTGAATGAGTAAAGTAATTCGGATTTATTAAAAAAGGTGATGCTGTTCTTTTGAAAGTGTGTATAATTGCTGTACAATATCCAATACAATATATGAACGGTCTGTTTATGCTACAGGCTAGGAAAGAAATGCGACTTGAATACATACATGTACATCTCTGAATTGTTGTGACATCGCCTGCAAAAGGCTGTGATGGTTTGAAAAGAATCGCCAGAGAAAGAGAGAAAGTTTGTATCTCGAGGAGTACAAAGGATGCACATCTGAAGATGTGAAGGAAAAATCTCACTTGCAGTTTAAGATACGGATGAACTATTCCAAAGACTTCCGTGGGAGTGTAGACAAGCGCCATCAGTAGATACATGCACATAGCTATAGTATAGCAATCTTAATCAGCCTTAGTGTCTAGTCAGTAGAATTATTCGGAGTCACTTGCATTATTGCAAGGAACTTTGTAGCTCAACGAATATGAATCCATGAATACCTACTGTCAAACGCGAATTGGATTTACGTGCATGCTTTTAACTATAATATTACTTTTACCTCCATGTTCTTAACTGTAATATTACTTTTTACATGCATGTTCTTAACTATAATATTACTTTTTACCTACATGTTCTTAACTGTAATATTACTTTTTACATGCATGTTCTTAACTATTATATTACTTTTTACCTACATGTTCTTAACTATTATATTACTTTTTACCTACATGTTCTTAACTGTAATATTACTTTTTATGCAAATAGGAAAGACGAAGACGTCCAAGTGTCAATCTTTCAAATATATTTAAAATTAATTTAGAAAAACATATGGTCAAAGAATAATTGTCATCAAATTTAAGACAGGACATCTTTAAGACATATTTTTATAAAGTGAAAGTCCATTGCATACTAATAAAAGTGAAAACTCCATTTATAATCGATGTCCAGCTGA
Organism: Lepetodrilus fucensis; assembly: GCA_032361325.1. Taxonomy (NCBI): domain Eukaryota; kingdom Metazoa; phylum Mollusca; class Gastropoda; order Lepetellida; family Lepetodrilidae; genus Lepetodrilus; species Lepetodrilus fucensis. Next base: position 15,926 of record JAUTBV010039556.1, on the reverse strand, counting down.
AAATATGACCTACTGTACAATATAGACCATTGTAACGATTTATTTGGTTCGGAGCGGAAGGTAAGATGAGCATATTCACTGCCAAGGACCAACTATTGCAAGAATGGCAATGGAATAATTGTCTCTCAGTACTACGTGTAATCTCTTGTACATCTTGTCAAGATACTGAAAGGTACATGCCGCTGAAGCCATCAGAGAATAAAACTACAAACGCTAGCGCGCACGCACACACGCACGCACACACACACACGCACACGCACACACACACACACACACACACACACACACACACATACTAACTGTGTCCAGGAATTAGGGCAAATTTCCCACCGTAGTTCCAATAAAATGCTGGTGGAAACAATTAATGAAAACATCTATCATTCATGAAACTATTTGATTACTAATAACTAATTACTAATGTTAAGTATTTAATTCAAGTAGTAATCACACTATACATGTACTACTAATGTTGCTGAGTATTGTACAATGGCTGTCGAGATCAAGGACTACCAACGCAATATTCTCGCAACATTCTCTATCTCTCACACACTTTCTCTCTCTCTCTCCCTCTCCCTCTCCCTCTCTCTCTCTCTCTCTCTCTCTCTCTCTCTCTCTCTCTCTGTATATTGTCTGTAACTTGCTAAATACAAACTCTAAAACTCGTACGTGTCACACCAGTCAATGACTCTGTACTTCGAGAATAAAAGCGACATACTTTGTATATAATACAAAGGAATATTCTCTACTATAGCGAAATCCCTTTATTAAGAACCGTCCGACCAACTACACATCTCTGAATATTCGTTTCAAGCCAACTAAGCAACTTGTTTACAGCTGATAGAGCGGTGACGTTACCTGGTATATGCGTTCACGTATATTTGAAAGTTATACGTTTCAATTATAAACCAAATTGACTTATAATTAGCTCTATGCTTGAATTCATTCAATTTCATATGGGAATATATTTTCTCCTCCAAAACACCCTGATTGTGTAAAATTGTAAATCGCGTGTATTTGTGAATGGTTTTCTAGAAAATGACCTCCATACTGAAGTGTGGGTGAGGTGTGGGTGGGGTGTGGGTGGGGTGTGGGTGGGTGTGGTAAGTGGAATAAGGGGTGGAATGCATGTAATCCAGGAACTGATGACTAGAGGAAAGTCCAGATGCCTCTAGATCATTCAACTACAGTATTCTCCTCTATTCCCATTTATTCTCCTCTATTCTTCTGTATTCTCCTCTATTCCCCTGCATTCTCCACTATTCTCTATTCCTCTTTATTCTCATCTATTCCCTTTTATTCTCCATTCTTCTCTATTCCCATTTATTCTCCTCTATTCCCCTTTATTCTACATTATCCTCTATTACCTTTTAGTCTCCTCTATTCCCCTTTATTCTCATATTCCATTTGTTCTACATTCTCCTCTATTCCCCTTTATTCTAATGGTCCTCTATTCCTCTGTATTATCCTCTATCCCCATCATTCTAATCTGTCCTCTTATAATGTTATATCCCCCTTTATTATCCTATATTCCTTTGTATTCTCCACTATCATCTTTATTCTCCATTCTCCTCTATTCCTATATATGTATTCTGTATTTATCTCTATTATCTTCATTCCCCTTCATTCTCCTCGTTTCCTCTATATTCTCCTCTATTCCGTATTCTCCATTCTCCTCGTTTCTTATGTATTCGCCATTTCGTTTTATTCTCACCTTTTCCCATTTATGTCCATTCATCTTTATTGTCCCTATTCTCATTCATGAAACATGAAACATAGGTCTGTAATAGTGTGTATGACTTCTCGTCTTCACAGCTTGTGGGTGGGTAAGATAATATCAATTCGAAATACATGCATAATTTCAGTGTGTCTAGCTCATAGTGTTGAGGGAATCAAATCTATCGAAGTTATATGAACATAATTCATTTTCTAAAATGTACACATATTGTACATTTGGCACGCCACTCTATAAACTTTAAACTATTATTCTTTAAATATCGAAGATATTAATATTGTAGAATGATTCCCTAACACGGTTAAAAAAACAAATGTTCACATGTGTGTAGGCCTACTTATTAGTAGGCGATGTCAAGACTGAATGTGTAGAAGTACAGAGGGCGGTGTCACTGATGTTGTGTTTATTGTCATTGTTGTGTTTATTGTCATTGTGTTTATTGTAATTGTTGTTGTTTTTATTGTCATTGATGTTCTTTTTATTGTCATATCAATGTTCCTTTTGTTGGTAGTTACGTTTGTTGTACCTCATATACCGATATTCTCGGCCTGAGTGAGAAAAAATGAGAGTTCAGTTCTGTTGTCGTCATCGGTATTAAATTAGTTCTAAGTACGATACTAGTATGCTATTCTCTCAATATTCCATCAAACAACCGTATAACAGTATATATGGTATATTGTTCAAAGTAGGTGGTGAAGAAACATTAGCTAAATTGTCGTTTACTTTACTTTTGTCGTCGTTTACTAACGCAATTTATTTTTAAAAATAAAGAATTTTTTCTTTATTATTTTTTTTTTTTTGGGGGGGGGGGATTAGTCTATGGATGTTTTTGGTGTTCTGTCAATTGAAACACTCACTCGATATGTATCTAGAAGATGGTGAACAAATCATGTAACATGAATATATACATGATAGGTAGACAACGTATACAGTGAACATATACACATGCATGTACAATTAACATGTTAAAGAAACGTCTAGAGCTTTTCCCTCGCGACGTTATCCTAATAATTTTAAAATACATACTTTCAATTCTCAGTAGTACGCTGTACTTGTTCTGAAGCCGTTTTAGATTTATAGCTAAATGTTTTCAGCTTCCAATTATTAGTATTTAGTGAGAAATTACAATAAGATAGACATTTCATTACTTGTGAACTTTGTAGCTAGACATACGGGAATATTGTAATAATAACTGCTTCATGTTATTTCATTTGTTAAATTGACATTTATCTTCATTCATTAGTTCTCATTTGATGAAGTTCGTACTTCTATATTAATGACAACATATATATACTTCTATATTAACTTTAAGTGATACGTCCTTTCGAGTTAAGTTTCGAAATAAAATATAATAACATATTTCCTATAAACCAAACTATACTTACATGACATTGATAATTAAGCAGTTATTATTGTTCAGGCCTGGTGGTGATTTGTAAATAGGATATTATGTTGTTTCGATTGCAAGACATTTCGGCGTGTACGTATGAACAGGGATAATATCTTGTTTTGGTGGGTACGTATTTGGGTATCCCATTTTAAGACAGTTTTTAAATCGCGCACGCTGGCGTTAAAATCCCTTGTCTGAAATGGAACACACAGAAAATCAACTGTCTACAATGCTACATATGTATTTGATCATGTAGCTGTTTACTTCATTCATTATTCGTAAATGAATTAAATATATCGGATAAATCTTACACTACCTGATGGCTTCTGACGATGAATTGTGCGTTTCCTACATTCACTTAACACCGGGTTCGTTGATAGCACTCAGTGTAAGATAATTCACACGAAAACGAATTGCTTTGCAGTTTTATGGCCCGACTGACATCGAAAAAAGTAATATAAAAAAAATCAGAAAAAAACCCAGCATACTGAGATGAATAATTAATCTGAAGCTCCGACGAAAATGGGTTGTTGATTGAAACTAAGACAGATTCATGGATATAATTGGTTTCTCCGAAGTCAATCTACTCTTTGAGGCCCGGAAGGCGAGTTTGGAAACAGCGGAATACACGCCGTGATTAGTATCGATACATATGTTCGTACGTGTAAGGCAATGCTAGAAATTGAAATGGAATCCACTTGAAATAGTATACTAGTCGTGGGAAACAGTAATTACTGCGCGGAGGACCTACAACAGATTGAGATGTGTAGTTTATAGGATGGAATATACCGTCACCAAGACTAAATTGATATTGTCTATTTTCTCAGTTAAATACCGAAGTACACTAGAACAGCGTAACAATTAAATACTGAAATAATTATCTACATGGATTCTAATTAAAAATCTTTTTTAGAAATTAAAACAAAATTAATTTAATTTAATTGTAATTTAATGTACATTTATTTTTATAATAATTATTATTGTTGTCCCTTCTTAACAAAGTCAATCTCCAATACTCCTCGAGATTCAAGTATATATTAGGTATACCCGGGGTGTGATAAAGCTGATTGAAAGGTGGATGTTTTTGTATACTTATATTATTATGTTTAACGCATTTCTTGCACAACGAGTAATGCATACACCAAGGTATTTTAGGCACCAGTTCATAATTCACACACACTATACTACTATGGGCAGTTTATTTTATATTTTCGTGAAAACGAACTCAAACCCCGACTAGATTTATGTATGACCCTTCCTCCAGACGTAAACAATACGAATGTACTTTTCTGAAATGAAGTATAACGAGGTCATAATTTTGGCGGGGAAAAACACGTGCAAATGGGTGTCTTCTGTTTTCTGGTAACGAGACTGTGACGTATTTTGTCAAACGAAAACATTGATCTTTGTATAGTGTAAACTTTAAAAAAAAGACACCACAAATGTACGTCTGGAGGAAGGGTCATACATAATTCTAGTCGGGGTTTGGGTCCGTTTTCACGAACATATAAAAGAAACTTACAAGGATTCGAACACATTGTTGAAGTTGGGACTTTGTCCAGTATTATTATTTCTCATATATGTATATATTGGCATAGTTGCAATAATTCACGCTCAATTGAATACCCCACAAAACCATTAAAACGTGTGTTTATCTGTTGATCAGTGTTTGGAATAGTATGCTTTGCAAACATTGTACGATTGCTCGAGGTGACGTCACATATTAAACAAGCTCTGCATATTATGTGTTTTGCCTGACGACGATCATACTCAGTTGCAATCCGGGAACAGAGCAGATTTATCGATAAAATATTTTCTCCAAATTTTAATCACTGTTCATTGCGTAATATAATTACTTCTTTATGTGTTCTACAAAAGGAAGGAAAGCTCTGTTAGCGTTACTTTAATACCAGGGTATTGATTGCATGCCAGATAGTATAGGAACTCGTGTAGGCTGCAGAGAATTCCGATTTGAAGATTCTCGTCGTCATTAACAACCATTTACTTCTGTAATCCCAGCTTCAATAATTAATTCATTATATTGTTAAGACTATTTTTACAATATGGAGTCGTGGTTAGATTAATTGTGGCAACGCCGGTGAAACGTTCATATTCAACTGGTTTACCATGGACGATGCGTGAGGGAAATAACCAGAAGCAAAATAAATTCAAAATCAGCGACCAAAATAAACCTCCTATATTAAAAATAAATCTTCACTCGTTGGCAAAGCAGAAAGCGTCTCAGTCCGCAATTCTCAAAGGTTCATCTTCTATTTTCGCCAGTAGCAATAAATTTGTCAATACTTCGAGAAAAACATTGCATTAGGTGAAAAGTAACCAATTTGTATTAATTGTATAGCTGAAAATGTTCCAGTGTGTCTTAATTGTATATCAGTAAGAGAATAACTTAGGATCTGTCACAGAAGCAACGGCATGTTCGGTAATAAAACACATTTGTAGGATTTAGCAGACTGTTGTTTCAATGCATCAATTGCGATAATGCTCTGGATTATTATCATACATCACCCGTTACCATCCATATGAATGTCCAGATTTAACCACCAAAATATGTCATCATTATATGTTTTTGTTCTCTTATTACATTGTGACATTTAACGTAAAGCAAACACACACTAACGTGCCATGGACATACCAGGATATACTGGGTATAAAGACATAAATGGAAAGCAATATTATTGAAAATGCAAACTTTGTACAATAGAATAATGTATCCTAAATATTTTAACATTGAATATTTTCGTGTGTACTAGTATCTAAAAACGCTGGGCTTCAGTAATACGTTATGAACATTCAGATAGAAAGAAAAAAAACACCAGCTACGGATATTAGAACAATGTCTACTCGTTGTCAGCGTAATTGGATAAAATAATAGCATTCCATTTACAATATATCAAGGATAACTTAACAATGTTAATCCTTGAAACGACAGGTTAATGAACACATTTAACGTTAATGTCCAAAATAATTAGCGAATCAGGCAATTACAAATTACCAGAGTTAAATAGTTTGCCAATTGCTCGATTTTAAACATTCACTGTATAACAATTCATCCACCGATTATACCCAAAGTCTTATTTGTTCTGCGATGACGTAAATGGGAGGTATGCACTGTATACTGGAGTGGGACTGGTTAGCGACCAATTATCGCCCAGTACCTAATATCGCCCCCACTCCGTCATTGCGCTTCCGTGTTGGTGCCATTGATTTGTATTACCGTATGTCTTAAATACAGAGCACCTACTAATTACCAATAGAGGATACTATACAATACTGTACTATACAATACTGTACTATACAATACTGTACTATACAATACTGTACTATACAATACTGTA
>JAUTBV010039445.1:0-20787 GCA_032361325.1 Lepetodrilus fucensis | reverse complement strand
TTTATATAGTGCCCTTGTTCAAAAGCACTTTACAACATAGGATAATAATAATAATGGTAGTAATAATAATAGTAATAATAATAATAATAATAGTAAGTTTCAAACTGACTTGTTTGTGCCAATTAGACAAGCATGGAGAAAACAGATTTCATAATATTAAACTGATACAGTCACAAGTCTATTTTGCAATGCACAGAACCATCATTGTAGCATTATTTATATGGACAACTCACAGAATTTATATTCTAACATTAACATCGATTTTCAAGATGTCATACGACTCATACAGTTCCAAAAGAGATTGCTAAATAAACACATCTATCAATATTTAGAGTTGGATCTAAATACACATAAATGCACATCTATTTACATTAATATATAGAGGGGAAGTAATAGATCTAAAAGAGATTGCTAAATAAATGCACGTCTATTTATATCAATATTTAGAGGGTATGTTATCTAATGATGATTAAGTACCGCACTACACCGATTTATCCTCAGATGTTGCATGTGTAGACAACATCTTGCCTTGATTTATTTATTGATTACTAATTTCAGAAATCACATACAGGTGAAGCAGAACTCTGTTATTACCTCATAGTAATTGTCTTGGAGACAAAACATGCAACCTAAGCTTTGCCAGGCTTTTGTGTTAATGCAATGGCATGTATATTTGCATAGTTTTGTCCGAGTGTATAGACTGGTAGTGCCAAGACTGGATTCAAGTAGGTCAGTTGTATCACATTTCTATAAGTGCTTCTTAGTGAGTTGTAATTGCAGTTATGTACTGTATTTCAGGGATAAAATAATATGTACCCACTGAATTAAATAAAAATAAATGTTGCATTTGGGTGAAATATTCCTGCTGCAAATTTCATGTTTTGTTATTTATATATCATTATTCGGGTGAGTATGTTTTAAAGTTAAGTTCCAACCCTGATATTGATGCTATCAAAGTAGGGTTTGAAAGTTCAGATGTCATTTTCAAAATGTTTGTATCAGTTACAAAGGAGATTATTTTTTGTACAATTTATGTTTCTATTAATATAATGCTTATTGCCATTTTTTGTGCATGTCGTGTCAACATCATGCCAATGTCATGTCAGACCATTGTAACAGCAACACTTTTTACATGGTTTTAATTCAGTCTCCAAATTTGTTGTTGGTCATTTTACCACTAATAATAGTAATATCTTGTGACAGGGAGTGAAAAAAGCCCAAACTTTTAGTTGTCTGAAACGTTATATATTGAGCTGTTTCTTGGCGGTCCAAAATGACATTACAAATGATCGTCTTTCCTCAAACCATGGTGAGAGCAATTAAACTCTCATATGCATAGTTTTCACACGTGATAGAGAAAGTAAATTGATTCTTTATCAGCTTCTATTTACAGCTCATTGTTTCTGGGGTCGAATTCCTTCAAGTTTAACCTCTTTCATTATTGCCTGTAAGATTACGTGAGATTTGGAAATACTCCGACATTTTCTGTTGAGTCGGGTGCGAGTGTACTGTATTTAATTATCAGCGATAGTCTTTATATCAGACACTAGAGTTTAGCCTTTATCAGACGCTGGTGTTTAACCAAGACTTGGATGCTTGGACTTGACCGATACTCGTAGTTGTGCCAGTGTCACAGGAAATCATCTGCGTGTACACGTGACTTGGGTGTCGCTTTAATAAACTGTGGAGGGCTACAGGGAGAGGAGCTTTAAGACTTATATCCGTGTATGCCTGTCTGTGTGCCCACAGACCTGAAAACTGTAATTGAGTGTATTAATACCTTGTTACAGTAGCGTAATAGACTCCAGCAAGCAGTAGCTAGTACATACACACCTCCCATGTTTGTTTGATGCGTATCAGCGGTCAACGCTTTGCGCGACGAGTCATGCGTGGACCACGTGCATATTGCAGTGTGTGTGTTTATCAGAGGGTCTCCTGAGACTTTAGACAATCTTCCACGATTGGATCCTCGGATCTTACCATCGGATCGGCGGATCCCGCGATTATTCGTGCGGCCATCTGTGTGAAGTGGTGAAGTACCCGCATCAAATATTGACCACTTCTGTCGCCGGACGTGTGACTTGTGACGCCGGACGTCTGTGTTATGTCACTCCCAACTGTGGACAAAGACCAGGACAGGAGATTGGCATCTGCGTTGTTCCTGAATGTGCGGAACCTGTAATCAACACTTGCTGTAGGGAACTGTTCTTGTGTCGCTTAGCTTCAACAGGTAGGTAGGAATGTAGCATAGGTAGGCATGTAGGAATGGTAGGAAAGTATACAGTAGGAATGGTGGAAATGTACAGTTGGTAGGAATGGTACCGTAGGAATGTACAGTAGGTAGAAATGGTAGGAATGTACAGTAGATAGGAATGTATCCAGTAGGAATGGTGGAAATATAAAGTAGGTAGGAATAGTAGGAATGTATAGTACCAATAGGTAGGATCAATGTACAGTAGGTAGGAATGTATAGAGTGGAATGGTGGAAACTGTACTTAGCTAGGAATGGTAGGGATATGTGGTACAGGTAGGTGGGAATGTACAGTAGGTAGGAATGTTTACGGTAGGAATTGTTGAAATGTACAGTTGGTAGTTGGTACGAATGGTAGAAATGTATCTAGTAGGAATGTACAATAGGCAAGAATGTACACTATCGACTGTCGTGCAGCAAATTAAGAATGCATTGCAAATAGAAATGTAATTAATGTAGATAAGAATGTATTTGTAAGTTTTAGCGTAATAAAAAAACCTTTAAAGATAATTTATTAAATTACATTACACTATTCATGTGTTATACAGGTCTCTCCCCCACCCCCTCACACACACTACCAGCTGTATGTTAGGTAACCATGTTTACTCATTCAAGTATTAATTAATTTTATCTTTTGACGTGATATTAATTATTTTTACATTTGTGAGCCATGGTTGCCTACATAATTGACTTGCAATGTATCAATGAAAAGGTTTTATGTTTAATACTCTATAAACATGTTGACTTGTTGACATCAGTTCAGTTTAATTGCCAGTCTGGGACTGTTTATTTCTTCATAAATGCAGTCAGGGTGGACATTGTTATTCGTGATGACATAAATCTTTCTATTTCCATGAGAACAAGCTTTAGAAATATATGTTGGTTGCAGCATGGACAATACTGTCAATATTGATGTTACTTTTAAATTAAACTTTTATTACGAGGACATCTGTTCAAGAGGATATCACTTAATCAGGTGGAGAACATTAATGCCTGCACATACTGATCCCTGTCCCAGTTGAAATTTATATTCTAAAAAACATGTACATGACAGCAGGCTTATTTATTTGATACAAATTTTATATCTGTTTAATGTTTCCAGCGCTAGATTAGATTACCATAGGTTTACTTGGAAACAGTCCGCAGGAATATTTCACCCATACCGCAGTGGTATCTATGTAAATTTCATTATGTTATCGAGATGTGTTTGGCTGTGGGTTTGCCTAGGTGAGCCAAGCATGTTGAGGGTTGTCGCCAAGTTACCCCACTGTCGCAATCTGATATGGAAGGAGCAGAGATTGTTGATAAAAACCTGGCCTGCTTTGAGTCAATGCTGTGGCACGGTTGGGTCTGGGTCGTGGGTCTGGTAGGAAATTTACAGACATCCCTGGGGACACCACAGAATTTGCCACACCCAGCTGTGACCACACCCACCACACAGTGACCCCACACATTGATCTGTGTGCCACACAATGACGTGAAGTTTAGTATGAAACACTCCCAGAGCTTTGGAAGCCAGGACTTTGATGTGCTTATCAAGTTTACACCCGTCATGTAATTAATGCGTGTCAAGTACTTTGCATCCTTTGATTCCAACTTGGCATTGACAGCTTTAGGTTAGAGGGTCATTCTAATAGAGGGGTTTATAGTCGGTGAATTGTATGTTCTGGTGACATTGTGACACTATTTCTGGATCTGTCAAGGTACAAGTTTAATATATATATATCCTTGAATTGTTTGTTGTGGTGACACTATGATAGGTCTGTTAAAGTACAAATTTATATATATATATTATATCCTGCATATATCAGCATGATTGAGTGGTGGGGCTGCTCGAATGGTTTCGTTCTTTTGCCGTTATTTTGGATCTATAAAATTTAATATAACCTGAATCTGAATCTCTGAGCATGGGGAGGGGTGTAGGAATTGAATTGTGCGGGACTGTCTACTGGTTACACTTTTAGATCTGTCAAATTATTCAAATTATACAAATTATTCAAGTGACTCGTACACCAAAATCAAACTTATAGAGCTGATGATCCTGCACCACATAGTGTGATTAATTCCTTCCAAATGACCCGCTATCGATAAATATGCTCATTTTAAGTTGTTTATTTACATAATTTGTTAGGTGAACAGGACGATGCAATGTTGTGCCATTTGCGAGAAACCCGTGCAATTTGTGCAGAGAAACCCATTATGAGTACGGCTGCGAGAAATCCGTGCAGAGATGCCCGTGATAAGAAGGCCTCGCCAATTTCAAAACAAACAATTGTTTACATTCACCAGGTAAAATAGAGTATTTCAAGGGGTTTTAGTGCATTTTCATCCCTGAAAGCTCAGATTCTTGCAAATATTGCCCTATATATTACACATGACCAATAATAAAAATGGGCATAGGTAGAATCCCCTATGTGTATGAGTCGATTTAACGATATCGTTATGTATGTATACGATAGTTTCGGGAACATGGCCCCTGGACTAATAGAATACTGAGTTATGGGGAAAGTCCTGTGAATGCTTGCTCATACGCAACCATGCAGTATCGAGTTCGAATCCTCCCGGAGACCTGAGGACTAGTTATGTAGATCATGTTCCATCCACGGAGACCTGAAGACTAGTTATGTGGATCATGGTCCACCCACGGAGACCTGAAGACTAGTTATGTAGATCATGGTCCACCCACGACTGCACAATGCATCATTACAGCATCATGTGGTAGAATATACAATATCCAGCCATGTTTCTGCCTGAGTGATGACAGACGTGGTCCTCATCATAATGTAGAGGTCGTGGAAAAGTGGAATACTATCCTCATGTCACCAATCCCAGACATGACCCAATTGCACAACATCCTTTGATTCTCGCCAACTTTCCAATTTAATTTTTCGTAAGCTATACTTATTTTATGCTTTCATATTAATCGTGGTAATACTCTACCGAATTGAACTGATTCATGCGGAGATTGTCATATGTTGAGAAGCACCTACCAAAATTATTTGTTTCTATTTTCGTGTAAGTGGAAGAACGGCGCCTCGATGACTGGCCATTCATACACATCCACTCGTCTAAACTTCTCTGGTATAAATAACCCTTCACGTCGATCTCTTCCCGAATTCTGCCCGTGGGATATGAAATCTGGAATCTTCCGCAATGGAGAACAGTGTCGTATACATGTGCGGAAGATTGTGAGTAAATCTCCCCGTATCCACAGTGATATTCATGGTCCATTGCCACATTACATTGCTTGTTGGATATTGCCATAGTTGCTTCAGGTTGTTATCCTACAATAAACACATCCATGACAGCACGTGAAATCACGATTAGGAAGAAACTTATGTTAGTATTTGTTTACGACAACTGTCCGCCATGTATGATTTTATGAGATATCTGTATTTTCGTGCTTCACTTAACTATGCACAGCAAGATTGCTTGAAGGTAAAATTTATCGAGCGACATTTGCATAAGACATTTGCATAAGGTGTCTGAGCTAATCATGCGTGATAGTGAAGCTATTAGTAGTCAGAATAAAACATGGCAACCAGAAACGATGCCTCAGACATGTCCCAGCTTGAAATTCTGCATTTGCATATTTATGTGTAGCAGAAATCTCATGGGTGTATTCTATTAATTAACCACTTATAAAGTTCTTTGCTCTGGAAGTAATTAGAGTGTGGCATTGCTGGAAGGAAAGTTGTTAATTAGGTTAATTGGTAGGAATTGTTAGTACAAATTAGACATGATTAGACATTGTTCCACACATTTCTTTTAGCCTTTTTTCATACAACTTGATTTTTTATTCTTGGAATCCTGAAAGTACACAATTGTTCATGTTTTAGATAGATATATACATCAGTCTAAGGTCACTTAGTTCTTATACACTTACTTTTGATCACATGAATCTCCAGTTTTAGAATGAGTCGATACATGCTAGAATTGAATAACTATTAAAGAACAAAATATGATTTTCAGAATTTAGTAACCAATTTTGAAAACAACCGTAGACCTACATGTTATAATGACCTGTTACTTTCATAATTTGTTATACTCAGTGATTTACCTATTGTTTAACCGTATGAATATGTTACTTACACGTGACTTACATACATAAGTTACAAGGATCAAGAGTTGAGATCGTTAGTTATGTATGAATGTAGAAACCAATAATTATCTGTCACAACTATTGAAAGTAAGATCTGGATATGTGTGCATGTATGTATTTCAAGATCAATGAATTAGATCTATACATGCTTATCTTACACCTATTATCCCTGGTAAATAGAATCTAATTACAGCTGAAATGTCAAGGATGGCATTCATTTTATGTCCATGACATTCACGTGATGAGCAGGTTTTCTGTATGTCTATTTAAAATCTGAAAACGTGAGCGGGTTGAATTTAAATCGGAAATGTGACTTCCATCAATTCTCGCTCCTGACATTTTCTTGCAAAGAAACACTTCAGGATCCACCAAGATCTGCCCTATCCTGGTTTCCGATCATGTTAACATATCTCTGTGGTGTGTGTAGACATCATCACAGGCTTTATTGCTCCCCCCTGGTCCTTGTGTAGCCTCGGATCTAGGTCAGAAACCACGCAAGTCAGTAATGACATTGTCAGACCGGCAGGTTAAAGTATTCCTTGTAAATTATGCAATCAATATCCTGTCATTCCTAGAGGCTACACTATTTGATGCTGGTTGATGCTTTGGTTATCTCCCCTTGGAGAGAGTTCTCCCACTCCAAGGAGGTGAAAGGAAATGATGACGTTCGTATTTCGTGATCTGTTGAATTTTACGATTCGTAAATGACTCGAAATGAGGGTATATTTTTTTTGTATGCTTGACTTGGTTTCAGAGTTGATTAAAGTGGATGTAATGTGTTGTGTTGGCATAGTTGAAAAGAATGTTTGGTAGTCGTAAAACTGAGTGTTTGGTAATGGATATAGATTCAGCTGGATATGTGTTGTTTCACGTTGCAATTTGAAAGGATTTTATTTTTAGGTTGTAAAATTGAATGTGTAGTAATGCAGATGGATCTAACTGAAAGTGTTTTGTTTCACTTTTAAATATGCTTATGGTAATGCATGTTACTAAATGTAGTAGTGTTTTATTAACACTTAGAGTTTGCCTAGCGATAATAATGGAAACTATTAAGAAATTCAAAGCAAAATTCAAACATTACTATAATAAATCCTGGCACATTAAATATTATGTATCATATGATAACACAAGTCATGATTGTTTATTGAAACTTATGGAAGAATTTAATGATGTTCTGATCGTGTTTCGATTAAAAAGTATTCATTTTAATCAATAGCAAGGTCGTTGATATTGTATTTCAATGTTTCCTGACACAATGAAATTAAAGTATACATCTGTTATTCATCTGTCAGACCATACTTTATTCTTTTTCAAAATTAGCGAAAATCAAGTCATTCATGGACCTATTTTGTAGTATAAGTATGGATTTCTCAAATACATGTACAATGCTTTACAATAAACATTCACCAGATAACTGTGATAAAGGTCAGATTTTTCTTTATTTCAATAAAAGGAAGTTCATTTGTTTGTATTTTATGTGCTTAACCCTCTCCATGCTGGAAGCAACCAGAGATGCCCTACAGAGCTGTGTATGTGCTTAATTCAGCAGTTAGAATTTTAATTGATATGGTTAAAGGCAATTTAGTACATCTACCACATAAACAATTGGATTGATATGTGATCAGTTTGATTGTCATCAGGTTTTCTTGTTAGTAGGTGTGGGGAGGTTAAGTAGTGGATTTCTATCACAACACTACTTTTATAAATAAAGAATCTTTCTCTTAAAATGAATCTAGGTTGATGAAATACCAATCAGAAAGATCACAGGAATGCTTTTGTTATTTTGGTTTTCCTTCGTTCCTTCGTTCATGAATCAATCATTTACTTTGAGTTGCAGGTTTTTGGAAACAATTTTATTTTATTGAACATTACGAAAACTTCCAGAAGTAATTTCTTTTCCCTATTAAGGGAAAATAAATTACTTCTGGAAGTTTTCGTAATGTTTTGACAATTCTGACAACCATAAATTAATATAATATAAGGTTTTTGTGTACTTAATCACAACATAAATATCATATTGGGTTCTTTAAAAAGAAATAATTAACTTAAAGATATTGATATTTTGAATGTTTCAATTTTATGATATTACTCCAGTTTGGTTTGGTTTTAATTAAATTGTACGATGTTTAAGTTAACAAGTCACAATATATACTTTCTCATAGGCCACAATATGTTGTACCATAGGACAAAATATATTGTACATACCATACAGTGTTCGAAATATAGAGCACACCCGCAACAGGTTATTTTCAGGGAGGACTGGTAAAGGTTTTGCCTTGCACGCCCGCATGTTGTGCTGTTTTTTTCTGTTTTTTTTTAAGATGTATATAATCATTCACTGGCCAACATTGATGAGGACGGGTAACTTCTCAGACTTACCAGTCCTCATGTCTGGCAGTGAAATTGCTGGAGTTTTATACACAGACCATAGGACAAAAAGTGTTTCAGTATAGAGACTATAGACCACATGACGCTAAAGCTTACAAGCCACAAGATGTTGATTCATGTATTTTTTGCTATCGCCTACATGATGTTGTACCATAGTCCACAAGATACTTCATCATTCTGGACACATATAATGAAGACAGCCTTCATTCCAAAGACCCACAAACTTCCTGTTAAGTTCCATTTCAGAGCGGATGAAATTTGTACCTATAAAAACGATCGTCTTAGAAAAAAACATGCATCGACAAAGAAACGCATTCAATATCATGTAGGTATTTTTTCTGAACTGATATTGATTAAAGCTTTCATCTGATGAACCAGAGGGTGTTTTCTAAACATGACGTATTAATCATTGGTATTTGTACGAGACATCCTGATCATTGAGTTGATGTGATCTTTACTTAGCGCCCAGATCTGGATAGCCGTGATAGAGGAAGCTCCTCACAGGATACACTGCGGCGAGAGGAAGTTATTCATCTCCACATCAAGGGCAGCTTTAATGAACCTGATGGATATCCTAACCACTATCCGGAGTACACATTATTTGTTTTTATTTCTAATTTGTGTTAAAATTAGTCCAATTTTCTTCATTTTCGCGAATGAGACGGTGTTGGTTCATCAACTTTGTGAGGATCGCGATTTTAATAGGTATCATAGAGAGCAGATAATGATATGTCTGGCCTCGAGGTTACAAGCTGTTCTGAGTAAAATTTCATGTTCAACTGAAAGTTTTGAGTTTTGAGTTTGGTATGAAATCGTACTCAAAAAGGTTTCGTAACCTCGTGACCTGATTGATTTATTATTGATTCTCCAACACAATCTTGATTTATTTATTTTTTAATCTAGCATCAATCTACGTATGTGAACCTTATATTTAAGAGCCTTCAAATGTCAGTGTGCTGATTAACCCTAATATTGTATTGTCAGTGCTATGCTGAGGTATCTACACGATGACACCCTGATTCCAGTTACCATTACAACCAATTGATTTTCTCTCGAAAAACATTGGGCCAAGTTTGCTCGTGTGTTTTATTACATAAACACATATATGTAGACTAGTGCAATGAGTGTAATTATGTGTTGAAAATGCTGCACAATTTACCAAAACTTGCCGCACAATGCCAGATGCCCTTTTTATTGAATAGACAGTCTGTGGCCGTGTTGATAAATATATGTAGAATTGCTGATATTATTATTATTATCATATGAGAATTATTATTATTATAATATTAAATTATATTATTCCTATTTGCTATTTCTGTAATCTATTTACCTCTTATTTAATCATCGTTTGGTTATTGTTGCAATATTTATAAGCTTTCCTTTGTAAACGATTATGTCTGTGGAATTTTATCCGATGTTGAACGTGCTGAAAAGCAAGAAGTTTTCAGCACTTGTTTTCCTTCTGAAACACGCTCTCAAAGCCGTTCGGTTTTAAATGACGTTGGTCCAACAGCTTATTACGAGGCTTATCCTTGATTTAGGTCAATATTCTGGGTAAAGTTGTATAAATAACTCATTTATACATACGACAGTCTTCAATTAGGTCCGCAATGATCGCTATCAAACGTGTTAGTAATGCGTACAACGTCTTTGAAATTGTGTTAAAATAGGAGGAGTCATGCCGTTAATTATTGAGTTGTCTTGACGTAGTTAGTTAGCTTAACAAGTAGCGCTCTGGGATGGCTGTATGTGAAAGCCAGCATCCAGCAAATTCATGCCAATTGTGAACTATGGCATTCAGATCATGGCGTCAGCTAGGGCCTGCAATGTTACCGTTTCTTAAGATACGATACGTATCACGATTCACAGGTCACGATACAATACAATCCCTCAATAATATTAGACTATCCTTAGTCTCAGAGGGCGAAAGTAAATGGTTTAAATATAAATGATGTTGATTGATATTATATTTATATGAAAGCAGCTGCTGAAAGTCTTTACCCTTTGATGTTTAACAGACTATTTATATTCTGTACTGATTTCACTCCAATGACAATGAAGTATGTTTGAACATATCAGAATCTATTTCACTCATCTATTCTTTGATCATTATCATCATAAAATTACATACATCTGTATCGTTTTGTATCAATACGTAGCCTCGTGATACATTACGCGAATCGCGATGCACCGGTAAATCGTTGCACCCCTAGCGTCAACAAGGAAATTCTTCCTTGCCGCAGTCAAAGAATCCTTGCTACATGGTCATTGAATAAAGTTTAAAGGAGTTTGGAAATGAATTAACAGCTATTGAAATCAGCACTAGTCAAATCACCATGATAAGAACATGAATTGTTAGTGCTGAAAGTATATAACCTGAGGACTCTAGTGGAAAGTTAAGTTATTCCTATTGTGCTGGTAATATTATTTGTGAGCATAACATGTTTACTTGCTCTCCGAGGAGGTAACTTCACTTGATGCAATTTCCATAGGTTTGTTTTGCTGTTGTGACATATTTCACATTCTTCTGATATGCAAACAAATCATATTGGCCACAGTCACAGGTCAAGGTCATGAATTTAGTATCATAGCAACCTTAAGGTCGAGGTCATCAATTGTGTAACCTAGCATCCTTAGGGTCAAGGTCATGAAATTAGTAGCAGAGCTACTTAGAGACAGTTTACTAATATATATATTCAAAATGTTCAAGATGTTAAAATGACAATATCTAATGGATATCAGTTGGATCGATTATTATCATATGGAAACAACGACTTGATGAAGAGCAGTCAACGCTAGAAAAGCGATTTGTTTTCTCCTTTTCCCAAATTGTTCTGCCAATTTCTCACAAAGTGATGCCGCCCCACACCATCACTGTAAATCCATATCCTGTACCAATGGCTTTGCGATCGGTGGTCAACGCTAATTTGCTGTGCCGCTATGGCTTCGGTGAAACCCTGATCTCTGTAAATGTATATCTATTGTTCCCCCGATCATTCGGAGGAAGATTAATACTGGGGAGGAGGATGGTCGATGTCGGCGCGGGAGATGGTCGACGTGGCATCGTGGGAAAGAGCAGGCGCAGTAGTGACCTTTATTTCAGTGAACCAGATAACGGGACAAATCATTGATTAATTCGGCCTGACGAACCCGTGGGCACAGAATGTACAGCAGCGATGTGATTGAACACTTTCTGACCACTGTACGAAACGGCGTAGCTCTAAGCCGGCCTTAGACCCAACAATAGCCATGGTGTAGTCTATGGTTAAGGTTAGCGTTAAGGTTACATTAGAGTTATGCCGTTTCGTACTGGCGAGCCCAGAATGTCTTATCGAGTTGTAAGGGTTCATTTGGTTGATCAATTAGGCTGTCGAGTAATTCAGAATGACAGATTTTCTTTTTCAATTGACAGAATACTCGTTCGTCATTTTGTATTATCTATTGAGTTATGGTTGTTTTAATATTTAGTTAGTGAATGTTGGTATATCGGTATTGTAACTACAACGTGTGATAACTATAATGTAGATGCATTGTTTACTTTAAGATACTTTAATCAGCAATAGAAACTAACTTTAAACCTTAGTATTTCGAATAGTAATACACATAAGAAATGTTATGAATTTCTACAAGCCCTTAGGAGAAATGACCCTGGTTAGCGGGCTAGTGTAAATTTTGATACCTGCATTCATTTTAATATATTTTACTGGCCTGTGTCTGTATGTCTGTATATCTGTATATCTGTAAATTACAACATGTAATATCTATGATGCATATGCATGTTTGCTTTGTAACATTAAATTTCCATGTACATACATATGTATATGCAAATATTGATAGATAACCTGATTAGCAACGTACATTAAATTTTCATGAGTCAGTCATTAATGAATAATGCATACAATGGCTTCTCCCTTGGTATCGAGATAATTTATACGCCTTATGAAATAGTGACATCCAGGGCTTCATTAGCATTACTATTGATGTTGTTATCGTGAAAATATTTGATTATTATTATTAGATATGTATGATTTCATCTGCAGACCAAATTACTAGGGCTAATCTTGAGACTTACACTGGTAGTGTATTATTCTGCTGGGTCAAATTGCCATGGGTTTGGTGATGACCCTAGGGCCTGATGACCCAGCGCCACTGTACCTGGGTCATACTGCCATGTGACCTCAGAAACCTAGACTCCGTAAATACAACTAATAAAAAACACTGAAAACCATTTGAAAGTACGTTGTAATTTAAAATATTATTAGCGTATTTTGTCAGGAAGCAAACAAAGTATGATTTCTTTTGGAAAAGATATTATATCAATGTTTATCCCAAATTCAATTTTTTTGGTGATCGACATGATCCAAAGACGTCCAAAATTTAATATTTATCTTTTATCATAACCATGAAAGTTTCTGTGAGCGGTATAATATTTAGACATCAAATTACTTAATGATTTCTATCCAGATACAGTTCTAATTTATATGGATATGTGTATGAGTGGTTGGATGGATGGATGGATGGATGAATGGATAACTGTAGCATGTATAATTTTGTGTACAAATTGTACAGAAGTATGACAGATGATTACAGAGATATGGATTAATCCCGTAGAAGTATGACCATTATGTCATTGGAGAGAATTAACATCCCTTTGAGGTTTTGCGAAGTTGATGATGCTCCAGATATTGTAGTTAAATTGAGAGGATGGTTTCAGTGAGAACATGAACCCCGATACGCTTGATTGACAGGTCTTTGTTGAAACAAGAATGACATTTTGGGTAAATTTAGTCAATTATATACAAAACCTTGGCTTTAGAAATGCGGGTTCCTTCTTATTTTGATGGAACATTTTGGATTGCAATGCATTGTATCTGACAAAGGATATCATTGTGAAGCAATGGGATTATTTTATTTTGAAATTAAGACCAAATAAAACTGATATCTTGTAACAGTACATTTACATCTGTCTACTCTATCAATAACCTGAATTTTATATTCTAGTAGTTAATCACTGAAAAGACCAGATTTGCGTCATTCAGCAATGATTTTGCATCATAAAACATCGAGCCAGGTCACGGTGGACCAACATTATCTAATTGTTAAGAACATCACTCATCAAAGTAAGCAATGTTACCTTGACATTGCATGGCATTGTTTATGTCATCTAATTAAATCTTGGATGAAAAGATTCATCTAATACTTCCATAATAAAAAGATGCACTAATCTAGGCTTCGAGCTTTTCACTCAGAACAGTATTACTTTATTGTTTGTGTCTGTTGTGGTTTATAGATTTTTGGTGTGGTTTAGAGTCACTTTCAAGATTCTTTCACTTAGATCACGACTTGTCAGGGAGGAAACCTGCTACCTACGTACATCTGAATGTTGTAGTAAACCTGTGAGTTCTGGCTGGTACTGACAGAGCAAGGATGATATCTGCATTGTCACAGTACAGACAGCTCATCCTTGCGTCAAAAAGGTAACTTTCGTGAACATTGATGCCGGGTTCCTGGGAACAATATTACTACTCATCTCCGGGTAACCTTTGGATTAATAATACATTATCTTGTTAATACGGCAACTCTGCTTGCCTCCAGTGGAGAGAAGGATTAATTCAATAAGGAAGAATACATACATTTGAGGCTCACGGAAACGTAATGTTGTATGTTTGTATCTAGAAATAGACGTTTCGTGGTTTTTTACCTTGTGTTTTGGTAATGCTGATTTTTTAAAATCTTGATTACAAAATGAATTGTAACATTTTGAATTGCTGTGCAAATGTCAACATCAACATATGACATATTTTTCCATTGTTTTTTTTTAACTACTGGGAACAAGAACTAGTTTAATTTAACCCGTGAGACTATTTGGCTTTAATTATTATTCAAATAAAACTGCAGAAACTGATTAATCATACAATCATCGCATATGGGTGAAAGATTCCCATACTGACCATAAGCAATAAATCCGTAAAATATTACGCAAAGTAGCAAACCTATGGAGCATCCATGCTTAACCCTCTTCTTGCTGGATTAGGCACAAGTACAGCCCTTTTAGTCATTTCCGGTTGCCTTCAGCATCCATGTTTAACTCTCTTCATGCTGGAAGCAACCGGAGATGCCCTAAAGAGCTGTACATGTGCCTTATCCAACAGGGAGGGGGTTAACAGCAGTAGGATAGTTAATATTGTCCAAAAATGCTAACACAACCTCACAAATGTATCAATATTAATCCCTATAGTACATTTCAGTTCACACTTAGTTTAAACAGTTGACACCATTAGTGCGACTATGCTAATGAACACGTAGTTTGTGAAAACATCTGGCAAGGCCGGAATGTTAATAAGTTTGCCCAGTGACCAGGGACTAACCAGACTCTCTGGACGTATTATCACGTGTCCTATGTGCACAAAACCCGACGTCAGATGCAGTGACAATATTGTGTGCACACATTGTGACAGTGGGGATAGGCATTCTTATGGGACACATTTGATCTTGGGATTCTGTTATTTTGAAATTACGACTATCAGGCCTACAGAATAAAACTGACATCTTGTATACAGTAGATTATAGAAATGTTAAAGCACTACCAAAAACCTGTAGAATTCTACATTGAAATTAGTTACTGAAAATGCAAGTTTGCATCAATCAGTAATGATTTGGCTTCATAAAAGTTAAAACATAAACCCTGCAACATTACACATGTCACAACTGACCAACATTATCTTTCATCAAAGCTATTTTTAACTGGTTAGTATGTCACAGAATTGCTGACTTCATAACATTTGTCCATTTTGACATGTGCATGTCCAATGTTGTAGGTTTTATGTTTAACCCTCTCCCTGCTGGATTAGGCACATTCACTGTTCTTCAGGGCATCTCCTGTTGCTCCAGAATGGAGAGAGTTAATGAAGCTAAATTGTGGGCTAAACTACGTGGGACTTGGTAAGTTATGGATCCAGGTAAAGCCCTGATAATGACAACTTGCGGTCAATGTCAACATGGACAATCGATTGTGGTATTTGGAATACGAATACCAATACATCCTACTGTTGTCCATCGTTGTCAACTAGGTCAAGAGATGACTGATCATATTACTACTGTCAAACAATGCTGAATACCACTTGACAATAAGTTGTAGATTGTGCTTACTTTCTGCCACAGAACAAATACTGTTCGTAGAACATGGATGTCCCTAAAGTGTGTCTTGACTCTGCAGTTTTGTACCACAGAAAAATAGTGAACAGCACAACAGAAGTTTTCCATTAAATCTGGTGTAATAATTGTAATTCTGAAAGAAGGCAGAAAGCTAAATGCCTTTAAATCGTGAACAGCAAAACAGGAGTGTCGGACCTTTTTCATTGAATCTGGTGTAGAAATTGTAATTTTGAAAGAAAGCAGAAAACGATTGCCTTTACATGTTATTCAATACATATTACACTGTTACACTATTTAAAATCGTAGCAGAGGCATTTGCAAATGCAATAGGATGCTTTATTGTGGAAAATGTTCTAAACTTGCTCACATCTGGAGCGAAACAATAGAAAACTCTGTCCTGCCAACAAATAAAAAAAATTGAAGTGTGACTTTACACTTATTTCCCAATTGGACTTGTGCATTGATCATTTTGATACAATTCACATGTGTATAATGTAAAAAAAAAAAAAAGCAATTTGTCTGTTTTTGTCACAAGCAATGCAGCCTTAAGGTTGTCAACCCACGCAACATCACTAATCTAGATCAGATATCCCATCTGTGGTCTTTATTAGGGTTGATTTATGATTAGTTAGATACAGTATCCACTCTCTATATTTATTCACTATATATACACACTATATTTATTTCTGTCTATGTCCATACCATAGATGTTGCCTCAAAGAAGGTCTGACATACGACTATAGTAACATATGTTCCTATCCTGGTATTGTCTCATACTGTATACATATGTACATATAGTATATACAGATGTGTATACAGATGTGTGTAGAACCATGTGTTGTCTGTATCTACATCATAGTATACACAAACCATCCCGATTTCCAACACAAACTGGTTGGGAGAGTGGTAATATTCAGACTACAATCATAAAGGTACTGGTTCGAATGCTATCTGGGAACCAGGTAACTTTAGAATCCCTGCAGAAAACGTTTGGATACACAATTTGTGTGTGTGTGTGTGTGTGTGTGTGTGTGTGTGTGTGTGTGTGTTTCTGTGTGTGTGTGTATTACAGTATACAGTTATCCTCCTTGGTTTATTGGTATCATGGTTTGTGGGTATCATTATGAGTAATATACAGGTAGCTGGACCACTTTGGAAAACACCACCTATACAGAAACCATGTCTGAATATTTCTCTCCCATTTTTGAAAAACTAAAGTATTTAATGTACATTTCACACCTGTATAATTAATTACAACTGTTTTATTTGTACATTATTTACATAGGTGTTGTTGAATAATTAATCTCATTATTAATGGACCACTATCAGCATGGTCAGATTCCAGGATTGTCACATGTTCAGCAAAGATGTTGATACCAAATTCTTACATCTACAAATGTTGGCAGCTGTCAAACCGAACTGCTGAATCTGTCTATTTAGTTACCAGACGCACAAATACAATTCGACACGTGGTCGGCTACAATTCGTGTTCGGAAATCCGAATCCAGGATTATTAATGTTTTGCATACCGATCTGATTATGATGTTGTAATATCTATTAATTCTGAAGTATACTCCATAATGGATCAATATTTCTATAATATAAATATGATTTTGCACTCGGATATCATTAACAGTAATATTTTATGATTCTTTTAGGACTTGTGCACTGAGATTGTATCTCTTAAATAGAAGCAAGAAGATACAATTTCAATTTTTATAGCGAATTTAACATTTAAACTACAGGTTAATAATCGTTGACATTTACAGATTCAAGGTTGATTAAGTACAGACTATTGTAATATATTTTCATCCATATTATTTAATGCTATTTCTTTGTAAGCTACAGTGGATCACTCATGTACCATATATGTTGCGAATTAAATATTTAATATAAACTAGACTTGAATTAGACCATATTTGCTATTCGGAAGAAGTTTAAACAAATATATTTTATTTTATTGTCGATGACACACATGTTGACAATTTTATAACATTCTAATTTATTTTGTAATTTTTCATCCTTTTTTTTTTTTATCTTGCTGGCACGTGCAATGTATTATTATATACACCATCCTTGCAGCCCAGCAATACTTAATTTATTCATGACTCACTCCTGGTCAATGTTGTACCCTTGGCACACATCTAGAGGGAAACTTGCGCAAACATCCAGCCAATGATATCATTTCCCCTGATGAATTTGGCATAAAAATCAAGCCAAGGAAATATCATTGTTCTATTTATAATTCCTAAACATGTTTGCACAAGTTTTTCTCTAGATGTGTGACAGGGGTGGCACACAAAGTGCGTCCTGAATGGAATTATCATTAAGTACCACTGAGGTGCAAGGATGTATGTACACTTGTATGTTGATAAAATTCAACAATAATAAATATTTTATTTTAATTTAATTTAATTTTGGTATACATGGTAGATCTACTAAAGTATTAAACACTACAAAAGGTCGGACACCTGATCATCATAATCAAAGGGGAGTATGAATGTATAGATTATCATCACCATCATTAACTTAATGTCGTATGACTGTTCTTATTGTGACTTGGTATAAATGTTAATGCTTGTGACATAGATAGCACAAACTGTCAGCTGTAAATTCTTCTTCATGAAGAGCTTGAGCGAGTGTGTATTTGTCAGGGATATATCGGTACAGAATAACGAGTAAGATGATGTGGGAAGATATCTGTCAGTCTCAGTAATTTGTTCATTCAACGCTCTGTACATGCTACAACCAGTTAGCTGATGGTTTAACCCTCTCCCTGCTGAAGGCGACTTAAGTTGCCCGATCACATGCAGAAATAGAACACTTTGATTTTATTCAGCAGGGAGAAGGTTAATCCCTACATAATAAATATATATGCAAGAACGATCTTGCCTATTTAACCCTTCATGCTGGACTAAGAGGCAAGTGGAGATGCTGAAAAGAGTTCTGCCTTTACTCTGATTCAGTTTGAAATAAATACCATTAGCCTGTACACTGGTGTCATTTCTCAAAGCCTGATTACATCGCTAAATCTCTTCCAGCAATCAATATGAGACATAGGGCACGAGAAATAACTGGAATATTTCACCAGTTAATGTGCAGATAGGATCAAAGCTTCAGGGATTACTAAAAAAAGAAACTAATATTTCCTGAGGACCTGTCGGTCTGTAACAACTGTACTTATCAAGTATATTATTAGTTCAGTATTAACCCTCTCCCTGCTGGAGTAGGCAAAAGCACTACTCATACTGGCATCTCCGGTTGCCTTCAGCAGGGAGAGGTTTAATATTTAAAAGTTTACTTCATAATTTGTTCCATTATTTTTCATGAGTAAACAAAAAATAAAAAATAAACAAAAATAAAATATATCATTATTTCAATGACAAATGCACACATATATATGGAAAGACAACATTCAATGTATTAACCCTCTCAATCCCTACTGGATTGGGCATCAAGCACTGCTCTTTAGGGCATCTCTGGTTGCCTCCAGCAGGGAGGAATAAACAAGTCAGCATTGGATCAAGGATGGAACATAACTTTAAAACGTACTCGTCTGAATGATATAATTTATAAAATAACAAAACATGAAATGTCTGCTAGCCCGATACCTTTAACCTTCTCCCTGCTGAATAAAATCAAAGTGTTCTATTTCTGCATGTGGTCGGGCAACTTAAGTCATCTTCAGCAGGGAGAGGGTTAAGATTAGGAGAAATGTATCAGGCTGCTGGGCGAGTGGGAAACCTTTAACCCTGTTGGATGTCCTGTGATGACCAGTGATGACCAGTGATGACCAGTGATGACCAGTGATGACGGGTGCCGACTGGGCATAATTATCTAGGAAGCCTTCAAACTTTTCAAAACAATTTACTACTTGACCCATAACAAGTTCGAAAGATAGCTAGAGCAAGAATCAAACCCAAAAAGGTATCAGTCTGCCACACGTTAACCCTCTCCCTGCTGCATTAGGCAGTCACTGTTCTTTAGGGCACCAATGGTTGCCTCCAGCATAGAGGGTTAAAGTTCAAAGGACTGATGAAGTTGAGCATATATATTATTCTATGCCATTTATTTATTTATTGCTAAAGCGTCGCGCCATTTATATTTACACAATTTAGTAAATTGGTACAAAATACATAACATAGATTACGGAGTGTATATATGTCTAATAATAGAGGAACACTTATCTAAAAGACACAGGCAAAGTCTGGGAAGCCACACGTGGCAAAGACAAATGACAAATTCAAAAAAGGAAAAAGTCAACTTCAAAACTACAACGTCAAACTGTTGCCTCTACAATTTGCACAAAGATCAAAGGAAGACACGAAATAATCAAAAAGACCACGAAATAATTTTGGCATTGGTATTGACAATGTGACCTAGGACAATGCTGACAATTTCAAGTACAGCAGTACAAGATAACATAGCTTTTCCTGTGTTTTGACAAGCTCTGGGCCGAGTTCAGGCTGCACTATATTTCAATACTCTACACTACATTACTGTGATATTTTTTTTATTTGATTTATTTTTTTGCTATCTAGTCGCTTTCTAGAATCTTTCACTGTGATTAGTGCCATGATTACCATGATATGATGATAATCCACAGATCACAGATTCAAGCCTAGCTCATGCGAGGTGCCAAGTCCCCCGATTTATCGGGAGATCTCCCCAAAATATAGCAAAATAAACCAATTTCCTGATTTTCCGATTTTGATTTGCAATCTCCGGCAAAATAATCGTTTTAACTTGTTTATTTGTTTTTACACATATTTTTCGTATTTTTTTATATATCCACACATGAAAGTAACATATATATACAGGGATATTAACTAACTTTTTTTGGCACTAGCCAGTCGGGCGAGTGACTTGGAAATGCCACTCGCCCGCAATG
>JAUTBV010039334.1:0-20807 GCA_032361325.1 Lepetodrilus fucensis | reverse complement strand
CCCCCCCCCCCCCCTCACCCACACACCCAGACCCACGCACAGACATATACGCATACACAGGTCAGTCTTCCTGTTCTATTCAGTGAAGACTTGGTTACATCTGAAAGGTTGTTGGTAACATCGGAAGGCTGGTAACGTATGCAAGGTTATTGATAACATCGGAAAGGTTGTTTGTAACATGTGCAAGGTTGTTGGTAACATCTGACAGGTTGTTTCCAATACCATTACGTTACATATTACAAGTTGGTCTACTCTTTAAATAATCCGCGTTGTCATGGAAATGGTATATGGTCATATATATATGCTATCATAGAACAGTTGGTAATGAAAGTGATATTTTCTAGTAGACATACATTCATCAATACAGTGTGAATATTTATAGAAATTCAAAGTAGACGATATACCGGTACAGCATATATACCCCCATACCTCAAGGTTATTATACCATTATATCACCACTAAGGGACTGCATCTTTCCCAAGTCAGTGTGCACACATAATTAGCAACGTGAACGCTGTGCCGTGTGACCCGATCAATGGGATATAATCGCCTTCTACTACTCGGGATACCTGACCATGCCTTGAAGTTGATTGATGATACATATCAAGCATAATTCACGGTGTGTTCTATAATGACAGGTATGGGACGCACGGCTGACTTGAAGCGGTACTGAGGGGTGTGGTGATTCAGTAAATATCAATTAAGTTGCCACATTACGTCGATATCTGCAAACTAAGACAAATGGCCAACGTAGATGATGAATTAAGAACGTCCATCAAAAGAATATCCTTCCGCGCTTGAAGTGGGAAATTATCAATTAAATGAATGGCACAATCTGATTACGTTTGAAAGGTCCGTGTGGGCTTAGATCTCTGGATACGGACTTCCGCACGGCATGGATACGGTGTGGTGTTCCTAGGGCTATAACCTGGAATAGGCTCTGCTGTATAAACGTTTCATATGCCAATTAGATACCTGCGTCCTCGTCCTTGTTAGATCCCTGATGATGGGGCTAAAGTAGGACAATCCTCTGGCTTGCAATGCAATCTTAAATACGTACGGACTCCAATCTTCAATACGTACGGACTCCAATCTTCAATACGTACGGACTCCCATCTTCAATACGTACGGACTCCAATCTCCAATACGGACGGACCCCAATCGTCAATACGTACGGACTCCAATCGTCAATACCTACGGACTCAATAATGCGCTCTCAATTTCGTTGGTGATTGATTGTTGTTTGGATATAAGTATGCAGCCAGTATTCTCTATTATAGTACCTGTATTATGTTAGCTTTCAAATTCCAGACATCAAGCCGTCCTGTTACTGTCTTACCTCGGAATTGTTCAAGTGCAGCTGTTGACTGAATGATAGAATACATCTTGGTCTTATCCAAGTGATGCTAGAATCAATTATGTTTTTTTCCCAGACATATACCAGATGGATTCTCTAAAAGCAAGTTACCAGTGCACTTAGATTATAGTGTATATTGAGAAAACATATGCCTTGAAGACCAATAGAGTTGAAGATTACAGTTTGGCTATTGGCTATTGTACAATGGAGGAGTGATGCCAATTCTTTTATCTAATACTCTTGATGCAACGTGATGCATCGATACTATAGATTACTAAGTGTTATTGTGACGCTTGAACTAACCACCAATTCAAAATATATTCACTTGTAAAACACATATGTTTCCTAAAGTAGGCAGTATGGTAGATATCATGAAGTGTTTTATCTTACGTTCCTCTCCATGTCATCACCGTAGTTCAACGACCGTACATTTACATTCGTATGCAAGCTCCTATGATCTATATTCTCATATTCTCACCTATATTCTCATATCCTCTCCTATATTCTTATATCATCTCCTATATAGTCTCATATTATCTCCTATATTCTTATATCATCTCCTATATAGTCTCATATTATCTCCTGTATTCTCATATCCTCTCCTATATAGTATCGTATGCTCTCCTGTATTCGCACATTGAGTGGGAGGTCCTTGTAACCAACAACATGAAGTGAATATAGTAGTTTGGTGTCACCAGTGTACATAATAATGATCATTGATAATTGATAAAAGTAATATCTGTATTTGTTGGATACTCGAGAATCAGTACTAACTGTATATTGAAATATGTGATTGTTATTACAATGCTAATACTAATGCCATTAATTAATATGTGAATAATCGATGTCATTAATATGTATACTGTGTCACTAAGATCTGAATATGCCTTGGCCTAGTATGTGAATACTCCGTTTCTATCAGATGTGAATTCTTCTTGACATTGAGATGTGAAGAAATGATGTATATTTGTTTTAACTATGGTCAGCTTTCAAGTAGACAAGTTCAAACTAGAAATACGTCAATCTATTATAATTATGGTTATCATTATTATTATGAAATCACATCAAAACACGCAGCAATTCATACTTCGTTCACAGCTTGACCTCTTATTTTCGATATTGAATTATTCCTGTAGGCTATACATAGCGTAATGTGGAACACACAAAGTAACCATGTCCTTAGCTTGACCAACTGCCTGATATTCGTTAATTAACGGATCATTTGACGTGTGAGGAAGACACGCTTTATAATGAGGTCCTTGTAGCCATGCCAAAGCTCCATACGTTACCATTCACCAGCTCAAGTACGTATTTTGGCTGGAATTTAGTTGAGCACCTGTCGCTGTAAGGGTCGTTATCATCTGATATATCGATCGAAACAGCGGTGATTATGTAGTCTGAATATTCAGTTTCCACACGAAACATAATTTATAGGGAAATATGGTCAACATTAACTTTGCACCAAAATTAAATTATCTTTTAATATATGTTCGGGCTATAGATTCTTTCTCCGGTAGTATTTCTGAAGGCAGTATAACATACATTTAGTTATAAAGTGTACTCTGTGACACTGCAATGCTTCGTCAAGCGACCGTGAGATGTACGATAGATATGTTGCTATAGTTTGGCATGAAATGCATTGACACCCCTATTTCGTAGATTATCTCAGTAAACACAAAAGACCTAACCAAAATAAAAATAAATAAAAACATATTGCACCAGTAATAAAAAATCTGTTTATATAACGATTACCAAATATTTTGACTAATTATTATTTTATGCAGAGGGGCGACGTTCGAAAGAATGAACAGACAAATAGACTGAACTTGCACGTGCGGGTAGGTGAAGAATAGCATCAGCACGTGCAAATCGAGCATCGCTACTAATACTATAGTACTACTAATGCAATGCGATGTCTCACTGGGACCTAGATGGGTGCAGCATGTGAAGGAACGTGGAAGCAAATGTCACGAACATTACTGTAGAAACAAGCCAAATAAATTAATAGTTCTTCACATGGTTTCTAGTACCACCTTGAAAAGTGGTAGAGCATGCTACGATTATTAATAATAGCATTGGTGCTGGTGTATGTTGTATAGCGTATACTGTTCATTAGTTGTGAATATACGAGTATAGCATATTTCATGTTCGTCGTATCATTGGAAATGCATATTTCCTTAAAGTATAACTTATTCATGCAACTGGAGGTACCAACTGACCCGTTCACAGTTGGCGATGCACATAAATCAACGCCTCAATCCAAGATTACGAACTTCCTGAGGCGCGAATTATGTATAACTTTTCTGAAGTGATTGCTGTGTGTAGTGGAGTGTGATGACACTCTGTGGAGATTGTGTTGGTGCCGAGTGCAGTTGGAGGACCCCGCCTCACTCACTCGGTGTCAGGATCGATAGGGAAGTATCGTGACGGCTCTGTCCATCTCGTTGATTGTCAATCCACTGGTCCATGTCTAGTTCCCTATTCATATTAATGGCACAAAACGGCGCTAGTTGTTGAGAGGTAGGTCGCCGTAGATAAATGGTCAACGTACATCGATTGGCTAATTCGTCTTTGAAATGCACCAGAAGTGGCAAACCGAATGCCGGAGTTGAACGAGGGCAGAGGACCGCGACATTGCCTGACTTCCAGCATGGGAATAGTCTTGAATAGATCGATCTGAAACGATCTGTATTTCCGAATCATTATCATATCACTTAACGGTTGTGTTACAAGTGACATTGGACGTCAATCATCATTGTTTATGAGCGATGGAAGTCAAAGGCTTTTTTGTTTAAGCCTGTTTCCGTCTAGAAGAGTGTGGGGACGTTTAGCATGAGAATTGGCCGGATATCAGAAATATTGAGAAGTCTCCCAAAGTGGGTAATATCTGCATTGTTGGGTTTGTATGACTTGTTGTACTTGTCTAAACGTAAGTGCTGTAAGAAATACATTTGGATAGCATCGCAACATGTGTTTCTTCTCATAACGATAACTAACACCTAGGGGGAGAGAATCATGTTATGGGGTAGAAATGCCACTCGGGTCGGACTGTGTAATCTTGGTGGTACAATAGCTATATCAGAGTTGACGAAGCAGGAGTCAGAATGACGTGAATATGTTCAAGTGCATAGTAATTGTTGGGTCTCTCGTTGAGAGATTGCTCATTGACAAGGTCATGTCCAAGCATAGCACTTCAATCAAAGGTGGTCATTCCTACCGTTCACACGACAATAGACAACTCGTGGACCCGTGATAACGTGTGATGGATTCTAGGATTATGTCCATATTTCGTCGTTTAATAATATCAAAGAACTAGCAATGCCCATGTCATCCATATGTCAACAAACATTCGTTAGCTCTTTCCCTAGCATGACTCTATTCTGCTTATATTTAAATGAATTTGAATATTCCTGGGGGGAACCGTTTGTGTTTCCGTGAACACGCAAGTGCCTTAGTGCCGAGAAGAAAGCCTAGCACCGTTTATGATTGAATTTAGTTCCCAGCGCCATTCTCTTCATGTTGAAGTATTTCCTACTGAGATGCGCATGCCCGAGGCTTTCAGAAGAGCGGTCTCCGTACCGTAATCATAATATAACGTATTTATCGTACTATCTAGAGTGATTTATTACTAATAACAGCATTGATGGTCACCTTCTAGTACTAATAGTATCTTCCTAAATAGCTTTCTTTGGGCATTCATGTTGTATAATAAAACCCTCCTCGGAGTCTATATGATCAGTACAGAACGATGAACCATAATGGAATCTATGTCTAGGTTTGAAAAAAACCCGAATGGCATCTATGAACAATTCGTGCAATACCATTGGTTGATTAAATTCGGAATCATTACTCGCGATAGGAAAATATCTGCAAATGGGATTTGACATAGAGTATGAAAAGAAAACCGTGCTCTTTTTTAAAGGATGATCAATCATAGAGATATTAAAACGTAATTAATGTCCTGGCTGCGGAATATTGTCAGTAACTGCTGAATGACTGTTGAATGACTGAAGTCAGTCGCCTATTGATTGTTCTCTGTCCTACTCGGAGACGTCAACTTCTTGTCATAGTCTGGCGTGTCCCGAGATCGATGCTGTAGACTAAAGCTCTTAAACCAGGCACATGTCCTGATGCTTCTCGGTAACAAAGACAGGATAACGCAGATGCTGAGCTATTTGCGTCTGGGCAGTTGGGATGGTGAGCTGCTCATTTGGACATCTGGCGGACGATATCTGTCCATTACGTGGAGGCCTCGCAGCGCGCGGTCGAGTGGACCTACGTAGACCCTTGAGGCTGTCAGTCAGTCTGAGATGACTGGGGAGCTTGTCAC
Organism: Lepetodrilus fucensis; assembly: GCA_032361325.1. Lineage (NCBI taxonomy): Eukaryota > Metazoa > Mollusca > Gastropoda > Lepetellida > Lepetodrilidae > Lepetodrilus > Lepetodrilus fucensis. Next base: position 15,120 of record JAUTBV010039334.1, on the reverse strand, counting down.
ACTGCAGTTTTAGTGGACATTCCCAAACCGAAGTATTAAAGCGTTCGCCAATCTGGTAGCATTACATTGGTGACGTGCAAGCTCTATCCAGCGCAATCTTGGTATACTTTACGACTTGACAATACCCAGGATTTGCATAAGCATGCTCAGTACCAGCCCAATAATTGTGAGCCAAGCCTAATCATTGCGATTGAAGTTCCAGAAGAATCTCGTTGCTTGCAAGCTGTATAATCACAGCAACCTTGACTCGTTGTCATATTTGGTAAATGGCACAATTCTGAATTATTTATGAACACAGATATGTCAGGGATGACAATGTCTGCCTGGTGTAGCCGTGGGCTGGGTTTGAATGGCTCTGGTTAGTTAGTCACGCCAGTTTAGACCCTCCCGTTGACTTTAATCAGGCTTAGAGAATAGGATATATATTAAGACGTGATGTCGCATTGCAAACAATCTCTTTGAAGGCATTTTATCTGAATCACGAACGTTAACAGCGACAGTGATGATGATTACACGCTGCACATTGTTTAGGATGTTATATGATACACATCCTACAGGGGAGCGGTCGTTCATGCCATTTCCCGCTGTATCGATCAGCTTGTACAGAGAATAGATCCCGGATCCACCCTGGTCTCTGCAGAGCTGCTCTTCACAAGAACACTGAGATAAGGGGAAAGGTTACAACATAGCACTCAAATCTGGATCCAATTACTAGCTTTACATTAATAGAACTACGTGTCAAAATATCGTTGTTCTAGCTAGTGCCCGTCTTTGTATCTCAAATATTTCAGTCCACAGCATCATGTATAATTTATTTGTGACAACGTGTATAGTTTTCCAGGTGATTGCTCAAACATATTAGGACGTGTGTGATAGTCTCTTATGTCTTCCTGTGATCAATTCCAATGCGAAGACAATACTAGTTCCGGTGTGGAAGTCTCAATAGTATACGCTATATACCTTTACTCTTCCATATGAGTGAACATGGAGTTTAACGTCGCTGCGGGAATTATATTTATTTTCCATATACAACAGGAATCAATGTCACATTCAAATTTGATTCAAGTAATTGCGTAATCACATTCAGATACAACCCAATTTTGAGCATGCTATATAAATAGTTTAATAGTTTGTCGGTCTTCTCATGATAATTATTATTTTAATGTAGGCATTATGTTAATACAGAATGTAGTGTTTGTAGAATACACCGTAACGTAATGTATTCATGTTAATATGACATCAAGAAGACCGAGGGACAGCGAGTGCGTGTACGCGGGTATTAAGTCTGTCGAGCCTGTCTCCATAAAAACAGTCTTACTAACCAGAACAAACGTCAGTGACGTCAGGCCATAATTCAATTAACTTTGGCGTCTAAACACGGGATCCCATATCGATATACTCTACGATAAATAATGCATTATATGAGCCAGATTTTGCGGATCCCAATTTGTGATCAATATTATGGTTTTCAAATATTGAAACACGTTATATCGGCTTGGTATATGTTGTATTGTCACGGTATGTGACGTTGGAGTGACGTGAGGTTGTATGTGACGGTGTGTGAGGTCGGGAGTGACGTGAGGTTGTATGTGACGGTGTGTGAGGTAGGAGTGACGTGTGGTTGTATAAACGCCGCACTCTCAGCTCTTAATTACATGAATTAGGTCTATATCTGGAGATACACCACAGCTGGCCATGGTGGTTGCTATTTAAAAGTGATGACGTCGGGACGTTACTGCTATGGCACTTTTAAATCACCTGCCGTCTGCAGACGCTAGTTGTAGCCCTGAGTCTTCTTAAACTCTACAAACTGTTAACCCATGCAAAAACAAACATTACACGAAACATCAATTCCTATGTGTATGAAAGTTGCTTTAAATGAATGGCCTGTCTCTTCCATGCGGTGTTGGTTGTTTAGATACTGCCGATACTGACTTGACTGTCTCTGTTATAGTGCCAGGGGAATTTCTATTTTCAAATTATCCGTAATTTTGATACTTTGGCAGGTTCAGTTTTGGAAGAACAGTCATGAACTTCCATAAGAACAGATGTTCAAGATTTATAGGATTCTCTTTGTTGCTAATGTAGGTCAACTCTGAAAATGTCTGAAATAAGGAAAACTCACACATAAAGCGATTGTATTGCCATTTGAACCTTTAAGATTCTCCAGTTCGTGTCTGGCGTTTTCCATGGTTCATGATAAAGCTGTCTGTCGTCGTCAACTGTATATAGTCATCTGGAGTAAAGTGTGTAGATGTGGCGAGGGTATAGGTACGACTTCACTTCTCATCTCAACACCATGGCACATTCAGATGATATAGTCATTACCAATCTTAGTGCACAGTTTCACATTTGCTTCATTAACAACAATAACATGGATGTTTTTCTACCACGAAATCAACAGGCGGGTCATATTTGATTCACAAGAATCAAAACCAATCAGAGATAGCCAACCAACAGATACATATCGTCTATGGCATCGTCTCTGAAGTAGCCTACCTCTGAAAGCATCCGTACATTCGGACCTAGCTACGATAGGAATTCAGCCTGGGTAGTTTATCTTGTCTGTCCGCTCTGTTGAGGTTTGAGATTTGAATGTATTATTCATAGAGTTCCTTTCTACTCTAAATCAATGCTTGTAACCATATTAGTTGTAGTGGTTCATGTCGTGGTGCCTCTTATGATTTCATCAGTGCCGAGAAGGCCAATGAGAGACGATAACCTCATAACCTCCAGCTGCCCTGGTATTTGCGTGGATACGATGACAGGGGAGTTCTGCAGCAATTCTCCCTGGGTTATACCATGTCGGTACAGATTGTGATCTCTACTCGCATGGTCGACACAACATGTATTGGATGTGTCATTATGCATGTAGAACAGATTAATGGATGGATGGATAGATCTATGGATGGATAATTAGCTAGATAGATGTATGAATTAATGAATTAACGAGTGGATGGATGTATGTATAGATATGTGAACGGATAGCTATTTGGATGTATGATAGGTGGACGGATAGACATGAAGGTATATAGATGAATGGAGATAGTTAGTTCATGTACTAGTATGTTGGACAGAGTAGGCCTATATTGTTATATTATCGATAGATAGATAGATATATGTTAGATGAATGGGTGCATAAATACTGTGTGGATGAGCACACGTATTGTTAGATGGATAGTATGGATAGTATGGATAGATAGATTGATGACTAGATACTAGTAGTCGTAGGAAGGACGAAATGAGATCATTGAGTTCGTTCTGTGTAATTCTAATGTGTTTGAATGTATTTAGTTTAGAATGCCTCATCATCCTCATACTTATCATTTCCGTTGTTAATTGTTATACTGAAAATACATCTGCAGTTGTTTCATTGATTGTGCTGTGCAATAGTTACGCCAGTCATTAGCATACTCTGAGACATAACGTATCGTTACATAAAGAGACACATGCTTCATTATCCAGACCAGTCATCCTTGTTGTTTCCATTTACACTAGGCAGGGTTTGCGATGATCAAATCAACAAGTGGTTATCCACGGCACTTTACACGTGACCAGATGCGCGAGGTGTGACTGCACGACACGTTTGTCATCAAGTCACCGCAAACACGTTACGAGAGACGCGTAGTGGAAGTGTCCACATTGACTCCGCTGTGGTGATTACTGCGTAACCTTAACTGACGTTTGGAGGAAGTACCCCCAGCGAATAGTAATGGAGGCTTCCATAACAATCTAACCTCATTTATTTTATTGATAATCATATTGACAACCATATATATAAGAGCGTGATATCAATCATTTATTATAGGCGATACTAGGGAACCGTTGTGACATGTATGGTGATTAGGGGAGTGCTGTTGGTTGGTATATCGGCAAGGCTAGTACTATGCCTTGTATAATACAATAGTAGCACGGCGAACAATGCCTGATTTACATTTAGAATAGGTCGGCTTTGTTCCACATGTATCGGTGAATGCTGCTGTATCGTGAAGCTAATATAATAAGTTGGTGTTTCTATTTTTCAGACTGAGCCGTTCCTGGAAAGTGAATAAAAAGGTTGTGGAAAAGTTACCTAGATGATGACGAGATGGATACTGTCTGTCAGGAGTGATCAGCTAGCGTGGTTGGCTGCGGATGTTACGACGGCATGCGCAAGATGAGGAGGTAGACAGCTGTGATATCAAATTTTTATTGTAACATTGATGTTCGAACGCGTGTTCAAAGATTGATTACGGAAACACGAGCTCGGGTTCTCATATCTAGCGTACTCGTGTTGGCTGGTCTCCGGGAAACACAGTCTATTTTGAATTGATGAACGTTTGCACCGTGTAAGCACGCGCTGGTTCTATAAAACGCTTTGCCATGAATCTGGAGATACCAGAAGGCTTGGGCGACTTGCTGAGAGACTTCACGGTCGCTGTGCTGAGGGAACGGCCTGGAGACCTTTACGACTTCGCCGTGGATTATTTCACAAAGGCTCGTGAGCGGAAGAAGCCGAAAGATGTGCCGATGTATATAATCGTAGAGGACGAAGAAGATGCCGGAGAGCCGGATATGTTGACCTTCAAGCCAAGGTCAAATCAGAAGCGTTACGCCCGGCGTCAGTCCGTATCGGCTGAGCGGTACGACCCGGAAGAGGACGACAGTGATGAGGAACGAGTCGTCCACCCTAAGACTGACCAACAGAGGGAGAGGCTGACGGAAGCCGTGGCAGCGATTCTCATCTTCAGAAGTCTGGACCCGGACCAGATGCAGGAGGTGATCGACGCCATGTTTGAACGGAAGGTGGCGCCGGGAGAAACTGTCATCGTCCAAGGCGACGACGGCGACAACTTTTACGTCATCGACACGGGGCTGTACGACGTCTACGTCAGTGTTAACGGAGAAGACAAGAAGGTTCACCAGTTCGACAACAGGGGGAGCTTTGGTGAACTGGCGCTGATGTATAACATGCCTCGGTCAGCAACGGTCATAGCGGTCGACGATGGCTCCCTCTGGGCTATGGACAGAAACTCATTTAGGCGAATTGTTCTCAAGAGTGCCTTTAAGAAGAGAAAACGGTACGAATGTTTACTAGAAGGTGTCACAATTCTTCAGTGTCTTGATAATTACGAGAGGATGACACTGGCAGATGCCTTGGTGTCAAAAACATACGAGAACCTGACGGCCATTATCAAGCAAGGCGACGCTGCAGACGGCATGTATTTCGTGGAGGACGGACACATTCGAGTCACGATATCCAATGATGACGGCGGAGAGAAGGAGATTGCCAGTAGGTCCAATGGAACGTATTTTGGAGAGTTAGCTCTTATAGAAAATAAGCCACGTACAGCCAACGTGTACGCTGTGGGTAACGTTAAGGTAGCCTTTTTAGAAAGAGGGTCGTTTGAACGTCTTCTAGGTCCGTGTGTGGATATCATGAAGAGAAATAGTCAGTTGTATACCATGTACGTCGGGAAATGAGGACCGATATAGAAAAAAGTTTCCAGATTATCCTAATTGTACCGACTGTTGAAGTCTCTGTAGACACTGACTGCAGAAGAAGGCCAGTACTACGGTCTCTGAGTACATAGACCAAACACATGTGGTTGTGGAATGTGTTCGCTATGCTGTCTGCTGTTGAACCGGAGAGCGTCTTGGTGAGGACTTCATTCCGCCCTGTCCACCAGCTGAAACAGACACACCGTGGTGAGAACTCTCGTGTGACAGATGGCTTTAGCTCATCCAGCGAGATGGAAGACACTCACTCTGAGAACTGTGAACTGAAATGTGTGTGCAGGGAAACTCACCAAGCTGCCAAGGACAGACTCCGATACCAATAGGCTTCCTGTGGGCGTGCTTCGTGTTGATGGCTGTCAGGTGTTTGCACAAAATCCATGTGACAGTACTCACCAGCACGCTGAACGTAACCTTGAATGTCGTTATGATTTGTAATACTCTCTATGTGATGCACAAGAAGCACGTGTTCTAAGTGAAATACATGATACCTGTATGACCTCCAGTGTGATCTTGAGTGTGACCTCCAGTCTCTTGAGTGTGACCTCCAGTCTCAACTAGAAATACTCTTCATCCTTCAGTTTATTTTGTCCTTCGTATGTAGTCCTGCTCGCTACGTGACGAGGCGAGTGGTCAATCGACGCATGCGCATACAAAGAACCTGCAATGTGAGTCGATGACCCGTGTGGACAAGTCAGCATTTATGTTCATAATTTTAGTTTTAGTTTTAGAGTGTTCAAATGTAGTGTGTTTCGCAAAGCCCATAAAAAAGGTAGTAACGAGCTAATTGAATATCAACGTTCACGAGAGCGTGCAGTGTGACACTGTTCAAAACCTTACCATCAATGAGAACCCGTATGTACACTCTATGGCGTGGTTCCTTGTGAGCAGTGATTAGATACATCGTGTGTGTGCGTGCGTGTGTGTGCGTGTGTGTGTGTGGACTGTGGTGGTGTATGTCTCAGATTATCAGGATACCACACTGTGTGGATGGCAACACTGCTTACTGCTATCTCTTATACTGGAGTAATCCACGAGTTGAGCAGCATGTGACCTTGTCGTGTGTCAGTCGTACTTTTCCACACCGGATGTAACATATGACCAATTGTGCAACATAAATATAATTTGTACGAAAACCAGTGTAATCGAATTATAACTACGGTCGGTTTACGTGACATTCAGATAAGATTCGAACCAAGCACACCTCACTGATACTATGGTTCACCAGATACAAGTAGCCTATACTTCGTGAAGAGCCCTACACCACCACAACAGGTGAGATCCACCTCTAGATCTGGGCAACACATCAATACCTGACGTGGAGTGGTCAATATTTCAACATTTTCGCCTTGTTTCATATCTGAGAGAGAATTGTTAACTGTTTCTATAAATAATGTTGCTATGGTTACTGTCCCTATTGTTAGTCAGAGCTGAACAAGTGATGCACGTGCGCCGTGGACGGAATATATCGGATGTTATATATTAAGTTCTATATTAAGTTCGTGTTTGACTCTGAACTCGGCGTCTTACTAAGTGATGTCTGTGACGTCCGTCATGTGTCGACTCCATACATAAATTATAGATATTAATAAACTCTGGCCTCGGCGTTATCATTACTTCTTCCTAGCAACACGATCAATTCTCCGTGGTCTTTGTTACCATTCCTAAGTTGGTTTGCCTACTCAAAACCTAGCATGTGTTATTCTAAGTATCCCTTGAATATTGATTATAATATAGAGCAGGCATTGTGGAATTATTACCCGTAGAATGCAATATCACTATTAATAAGATGAGTTATACAATACGCTAGCATCTATCCCTATGCAACACTCAGTAATGTATACTCCGACAGACCATGTTAGAGGCTAGAGGTAGGTTATTCTCATAAGGTAACAAGGAATTTCAATGTGTAGCTTAGTGTGAGGTAAGAACAAGGTCGTAAATACTCCGAAATCTGGCGCCCCATTAGAGTCGGGGACATATCCTTAGGGACCTCAAATCTGATCGATTTCCCTAGCATGAGCGGTCTGTGAAATGTACGTTACCATGTGTCATAACAAATCTAAGTAGTTTTCTAGCAATCCTTGAGAAGAAGAGATAAAGCAAATACTATTAATGTTATATTCTGCGGCAAAGATGTTCAGTAAGCTGGTGGTTTCAGGTTTTTAATCGGAAACAAATTGGTAGTTTTAGTTTTAGTTATAGCACCACATAGACTATTAGCCTAGTTTGACATCTGAGGAACTCATTTATATATGTAGGTATCGTGTGCAAACTTTCAAATGAAAGCGAATATAGGGTACCTGTAGAAAGATATCTGGGGGAATGGTTCAATATATGTAGTTCAGAAGGTCTGAATAGATGGGGCTATTTCTGTCTACCACTGAGTAGTATTCACATCCAGTGTTCAACATACAATAGCTGACGTTCTACTACAAAACAATATCTGGATTTCCCAAAGTATACAACTATCCTGCTAGTATACTTCATATCCGATTAATTATTTTGGCGATGTTGCCCGAGCCAGAGGGGTCACGTGATTGGTCCAATATTACTTCCGCCTCGGGAGATATCCGATTGACTGGCAGAAAAATGTCGTCTGCGGTGACGGCGAAGCGATACACTGATCCACCTCTGGTAACATCGCGATGTGACCAAACAGAAAGTTACTTGCTTAGCAGATGGCGAAGTGGTAGGCCCCCTACAGCTGATTAATACACGAGTCGGTCATTGTGAGGCAGGTTATATTGTATGTGCGTATTAAATACTACAATGTACTCGCACCAAGCTGTATGCATATGTACCCCATTATAAATAAATAATAAATAAATAGTCCATGTATAAAGCGCATGACTTTATAGAGATGCATTCCTTCAGATAGAGCGTTTATATATAGTATGCATAGTATGCATTGTATACCCTGCATATTTTGAATAGTCTGTATTGTCTACATTGAATGTCATTTTCTACATTAAATAGTATACGTATTCTACATAGCCTACGGTTAATATATGTTATATAGTCCACATAGTACCGCATTTTAAAACACCTTTTTCAAGTTTCCTTAAGGATATCATCATTGCCATCAACAGCAGAAAGTTTAATATTTTATGCGGTGTGTCCATCCTCTAGCGAATAATTTCGTGTTCATCGATTTCCAACATTAATCTGAAACTGAAGTCGGTATATCTAGCATATCAATTTACCGCCCACACCTAGTTATAATAGTTTCAATTCCCGCAAAATAGTTCCATCACAATGTTATTGGAATGACATTGAATATAACCTGTACGAAGCTCGCTGACCTGTATGTAAAAGATGAGGTTCTGAGATCTGTGCAGACATCACCAACTGGAAGAAGATGCTGTTCTACAGACAGACCTCATTGACTAACTAATGAGAGGGGTGGTGGTAATGACATCGCTTGTTGGCAGGAAATTAGATATTAAATGACGCTCTAGTGTGCCAGTGGTGCTGCTAATACTGTAATGGTAATTGGACGACAACATGTAGGTTCCAAACACCTGACGTTCTCCAAGACCTGAACGAGTCTTCAAATTTGGAACGTCTTGTTGAATACTAAATGTTTTACACAACTGAATAGCTTACTGTACATACGAGTTCAAGCACTCGTGGTCAATGTTACAACAATATAGTAATACACAAGCCCCGAGATTACGAAACTGTTCTTAGTCCGAGTTCATGTTCAGCTCAAAAGGTTTGTTCACAAATCCCCATATTAAATCTGAGCTTGAGCATGAGATCGTACTCAAAGATTTTCGTAATCTTCCAGCCAGATCGTGGTTGTTTTAAACTAAATACGTCTACATCATAGACTATGATGGTACAGACTAACCAATGATGACACTTGCATTGCCGCTATACAGACAACACATCCTTATCCATCCTCGAAAACACAAGCCATTATGACTACACTAACCTATTTGACGGAGGTTAGTGTAGTCATAATGGCCTGGTGTTTCGAGGATGATCCTTATCATGACTGCGCGGGAAAGGTAACCAAGAAGGGTTCGAACACAGAATATTGGACCGCTTTCTCCCATATAGTCATATGCTCTTGTATTGCAGGAATGATTTATGTAGTGCGACAACCAGAGTGTTATAGCCAGATAGCGTAGTATATTTACGTAGTATATTTACAGCCAAATAAAATATAGTGTTACAGCCAGATATCGTAGTGGTACAGCCAAATAATGTAGTATTACACCCAGATGAGCATACTGTAGGCTTACAGTCCGATGAGTATACTATAGTGTTACAGCCAAATAACGTAGTGTTACAGACAAATAACGTAGTGTTACAGACAAATAAGGTAATGTTAAAGCCAAATAGTGTTACATCCAGATGAGCATGCTAATGTAGTGTTACAGCCAAACGACAGTAGTGTCGTAGTACAGTCATGGGGAAATAGTGCAGTGTTACTACGAGACGTTATATACTTAACACAGATGTATATGGCACTGATTCCCTCCGCACTCCACCGCGTACAAGAACATAACGGTGGCACACAGAGAGACTTGTGGGTAGTTAGGAATAGAATGACAATCATACGAGTATTAATAATGTATGTAAAGTATGCTGGTGTCCCACACGTGCAACTAGCATATACTATTACCTACCTCAATGAGTCCACTAATTACTTTCATCAGTATATTGAAAGCTAGATGTCATTGAATTGATATTAATGGTAATGTATGTCGATTAAAGCTTGTCGCTTCAGTATCCTAATTTAGAGTAATAAATCGCAATCATGACAAAATTAGAGGCGTCATGTAAATATGACAACCATGATTGTGCATACTGCCCAGCCTACATATACGCCCTATCATAGTTAGCCTAATGGTTGCCATGATTAGGATGGAACAAGGCTCGTGTACACGAGACATCAATAGTTTACTGCAAGAACACTTCCTAGGTAAACCATTGCGAGTAGCGACGTGTGCATGTGCGGATAAAACTGATTTACTTCTATGTTTGTCAACTACATTTTCTAAATTCCTACTGGAATATTTTCATTGATTCTGCTGATCCACGCTCATCTCGATGGTTAGGTCACGTGACATACTGCTAGTTTCCACACAGGTGAGTACATTATGGAGAGTTAGGGTCGGTCTCCATAAATCATAATACCGTGAAAACATGAAATAATACTTTAGCAACTGCACATGTTATACACAAGTCGATACTTTAGAAATGTTCAGCATGTTTGGTAAATTCCCACAATCGATACAGTATATCCCATTGTAGAACACGTGTTTATTTAATAGAGGTATCAATGTGTCTAATGTTGTGTTTCTAATGTCTGCTTAAATACAACATTCTGTAAAGTGCGAAATACAATGAAAACACATCAGATAATATCCTTATGGGTAAATATCGGAAGATTCTGGAGTATTACCGCTGTCAGCAGAACATGCCTGTCCATAGACTTGTTAAATTAGTTGGTTTACTATAATATATGTTATCTGACAATGCAATAAAAATAATCATAAATATCCGTTCCTTATCAGATATCAGTAGTATAATGTACGTGAATAAACAAATAAAATGTATAAACGTTCAGATCAAACGACGTCTAACCATTAAATAGATCAGCAATTAAGCTCTGAAGTTAACAGAAGATGAGCTTCTAGAGCAGTTATTTTTATTAATGCACGGTTCTCTTCCTTTGTCTAGAATCAAAGTCGTATTGAGATCTGACAGGGCGTGATGTATGGAGGTAAATCATGGTGGCTGTGAGGTGACGTATTGTCACGTGATATATGACCGGAAGTAGGAGTACAGATAAGACAACAATGAATCCTCGTAGGAGGTCAGATGCCAAACATGAGGGGTATAAGACATTGTATTTATACAATTTAAATTACTACGATCCAAGTTTGGTACTGATATTGCAAACTTATGTGTATCATTCGCAGTGCATGACTACCAATTTACCTTTAAGCTTCCAGTTTCTAATTTCATATCAAATTAATGTTCTCATATTAAACTAGTAATATGTTGTCATAAACGAATAATGTGGATATTAAAGTGGATATTAAACTCAGAAATAATTGGGGAAAACGACGCTATAACGATGGTTAGGGGAATCGGGGAATGGCGAAGTAGATGATTGACGTCAGGAAAATACAAAATAATTAATAAGATCTTTCTATGTTTAATGTTGCTGACATTACATTTTTGTTTTAGTTTTTGTCTCCAGACCACACATCGAACACGAAGGACACGCAGCTCTCATACGACAGCTATAGGACAGCTATAAGACAGGGACAATTCTCATACCGCGTCTTTGCGGCTCTAGAGAACACACAATCTTTGCCTAAGTAATCAGCCCCGTGTGTCAATATTGCTCATAAACGGATTATACGTTGTCATAAATGTTTCCAGCAGTTGGCCGTCGGACATTAGAACTCGGATACGGCTGATAACATCCGATAATTTAAGACAAAACACACATGTACAGGACCTCTGCGTGACAAGCTAATGGATGGGAACCTTCAGATCCAGACAAAGATGAACGTCTACCGTAGGAGTTCTTCAATGGACTGAAGGCAAACATCATGTATCACTGTGGTATTGATTGCTAATGGACTGGGAAGTCTTTGCTCCTATAGAACGTGTTTCATTTTGGACTCTTTTAAAAGAATAAATCAAATTGAAAATCACAGAGAGATACATTTCACACACTAACTGCTACATGTAACCTCGGGTTAATTGTGAGGTTGCCTAAGGTTATAACTAATGCTGGGCCACCAAAATGTGGCACATTCAACTTTCTCCTGATATACAACTAACTGTAGATGCGTAGTATAGGTTTCTGTCTCACTAGTCCTCTTATATTATTAGCATTCTATGAACAATGGGTTATGTTAGTAGAGTTCAGACTTATATTATTATATATGAACAGTATGGGTAAGGTTAGCAGAGGTCAGACTTTCTGGGTCTGATGATCAGAAGAGTCAACATGTATAAGTTGATGTCGCAGTATTTTGCTGATGGAAGGATGGACTACCGATGAGAACAACCTCAGAACAGTAGAGTTTCAGGCCGCATTCCGGGAGAAATTAATCAAGGAATTGAATTCCATTTGATATTACAAATTGGAACATTATTGCAATCTGTTGACGTACAACAAGTTTTTAATCTCTGTGCTCATGCTACTAATGTCGCCCGTAATATTATGGTATATTGTCGTATTTTCAATCTAGGATGGAACCGTGATCATGGCATTCATGAGGTGCCATTGTAACGCAAATATCATAATCATGCGAATGCTCGTAGTTCCATAGGAAAGCGTCTTCTGTTGACATGGTTACCCGGGCGATATCAAGATCAGGCTAAGCCCCTAAGAAACACGCCAATCCTATCGGTGCTTAAATACGTATTACAGTCCACATTGATACTAAATGATACGTTCCAACCAGACCAAATCGCTGTCTTTATATACCAATGCGACGGGGTAAATTGCAAGCCGATATTCTATGTCAGTTGGTAAATGTTAAGAGCAAACCTCATCTAAATGTGTTGTTCGTTCCGGTTACGTCCATTAAATGGCATTACGTAGATTGTTAGTTCTTTGGTCTGTTCGCTTGAATGAACCCCTAGTTATACGAATACCTGAAGCTGAGATTAATCTATTATGTGAACGAATATACTCAGGATATTATAACTTGTTAGGACCTGAATTGAGCGGAAAAGGTTTATTGTATCGTTATACATTGTTATATGTTATTTATTACATTTCTTAGGTTTCCATTTGCGTTATGGTAATGTAATTATATATAAATCAAATAATAGATGTATGTGTTTACTTCCACACTACGTCAGTGTTCGCGTATCCCTTACTTGTATGTACACCAGGCTATCCGGAGGGTTCATACTTCTTACAGCAAGTCAGACCGAGGCTGCGTATCCATGCCAACATTACCCAGACTTCCACATACCTCCATGGATGTGTTTTGTTTGGCCGGTCCCGTGACACAAGATGGGATCGAGTTAACAGAAAAATAAGAGCAATTAATTTTCTGGAAGTCGAAAAATAGTTATCTTGTTAAATCCCAGGACACCAACTAGTATTTAAAGCCCTGTGCAGCTGCGACACATGGTTAGGGCATATAGCTTCTTAGCACACCTGTGCAACATGGATTCGCTTTTATTCGTCTCTGAAGGCGGTATTGAACACTAAGCGTTCCATTCTACAGAATATGGCCAGAAGAAGACATTAATTGTAATGACCTCTTATTATGTATGTGTCATGTAGACCTAAGAACGCCATTGAAGAACTCTTACATTCGGGGGTGTAAATTATCACGATGTAGTGGTGAACTGTTCGTGGTGTAAGTTGTATAGACTACGCCAGAAAGGTACGTATTCTGAAAAGACACACAGCTAACCCAAGGCCGACAGCTCTACCGCTGGGTATTCGTGTAATCTACAATCTGTCTACCAAGACATCTACCAACGTTAGAACTACGAAACTGAGGCTTCAGAGCATCATCTGGCAATAGGGCATTGTCCACTTACACTCGCCCCAACATGACATTGTTTAGCCTGTGTCCGTCAAGGCCAGCGTACCTGACTTTCAGCTGTGCAGTCAAATCCTAGTTATATACATGCTAATGCTGGCCGCACATTAGCGATTTCTGTCGCCGATTTTTTGTCGAATTTAGTCTCGTCGACCGATCTCACAATATCTAGCATGTTTTGATAGTTGGAGCATCGCACACTAGGCGATCGCAATCCGACGCAAATCGGCGACGGAAATCGCTAGTGTGCGGCCGCTATTAGTAGTTTGCAAACAGTACATTTATGGATAGCATCTTATATAGCTTCTTGTTTTGTAAATAATTCTTCATAAACAACATTTCAAGTTGCTATTTCAAATATATTTTAAGTGATTAGATTGGAATTAACATGTTTTTAACGTTAAACTCACTGGGAGATTATGGATTTGCAGTCAATGATCAGTAAGTGAGTTACAGGCCTCAGTGGGTGCATTCGGTATAAATGAGGTGCATGCGGTATAAATGAGGTGCATGCGTCATATTAGTGCTGGCATTATGAGAGACACGATATCCATTTCATACACATGAGCAAAGCCCAAGCTCACTTCAGAGCTGTTTGTCGGAAAAGCCGGTAATAATGCAATTGGACGCTATTTTTATTACTAGATTCCAATCACAATATAGTCTGATGTGATGGACTTGGTTTTATATGTTTGATGTAGTGCAGGCCTTGGTTTCTCCGCCGCCCCGACCCCACCCCCGGGCAGCATGGCGTGTACAGAGTTGTACAGATACCTGTAGTGTTTGACCACCATGAGAATCACAGCACTGAACATCGACATTTTGTTGAATTCACGTCAAATTTATATTTCTGTCGGCAATATGTCGAGATATCAAATATTGTTGTTACTGCATGACCTACCTCCGGTATGATTCATATTGGAATTTGAAGCAAACCTTGATAAAAATGTTGTTGTGGACGTGGCCAATGTGTTCAGGTGCACGTCGCTGTGACACATCTCAATATGTGGCACTAACTGTCCTTGTCTAGTACAATGTCCCATAAATATAAATTAGGCCTACAGGCACTGAGGGATAC
>JAUTBV010039223.1:0-20809 GCA_032361325.1 Lepetodrilus fucensis | reverse complement strand
CCAACTTGCAGGACAGCATAGATTAATATTGGACCAACTTGCAGGACAGCATAGATTAATATTGGACCAACTTGCAGAACAACATACAATGCTTTTTTAGCCACAGCTTTAAGTTGCATGCAGCAGTGAAGGCATTAAAAACTGTGGCACATGTTTGTGTTTCTATAAAAGAATAAAGAGTAAAGAGATGACTGAAATCAGCATACATCTGTCTGATAGATGCACGATCTACTTGTAATGCTGGAACAGATTTATGGAGATGAAAGTCTTTGAGATGCTATTGCTAATATTGCTTCTGAGAGGATATCTGGGGGCTCATCACACTGGCGGTGTGTATAAAGCCAAATTAAATAACATTTTTTTTGTGCTGCTAACCAAATGTTCCTTAATTAACTGGCATGCTGTGTAAATCACAATTACTACCATGTATGGTTGTCTCTGGTTGTCTCTAGCTGAAAAAAAGTTCAAGCTTTTATTATATAACATTATTTTCCTAAAACCAAGCTTGAAATATGTAATTTTATTTATTGACGTTTTTGTTGCTGGATGACACTATATTGGCCTCCTTGGGTTAAGCTTTCTCATTCTATTTGATTGAATTGGAGGTAGCCATGTCTGCTTTGATGTATCTTGGGAACTTTAGCAAAACTTAAGAAGAAGATTCAACCGTTATCAAGTAAAAAAAATGAACCAAGAATTTTATAATCATATTATTCATCAAAGGCGATATCCTGACAAGTGCACACTTTGGAACTATTGGAGGAGCTATTGGTAGAACTAAATGTCATGTAGCTGATAAACATAGTCATGGAAGTCAACATGGGAATTATGCTCATTCATTGTTATGGATTTAATGTACATACTGGAGTGGAAATCCTACTGAATTTTGACATCAGGATGATGTCAGATAGGAAAAGCCAATCATCCATCCCTTTATCTTCACTTTACAATATTCACAGCAGTATGATGTATGATAGAAGTTTATATCCATCTGTCAAAACAAGTACCATTTTATGGCTTTCTCTGATCACAGCTGTTTCACTGTAACTGTGATCTGGAAGTGAGTTACTGGTAGATGTCGGGAACACTTGGCTGTCACAAGTAGCTTCTGAGGCTGGGAACGGTTCACTGGTGGCAAAGGTTAGGGCTCTGGAACAGTCCCCTCCGGGGTCTCCACAGACAGATGCTGGTGGTGGTGGTGGTGGAACTGGAAGGAACGGCCAAGATGGCTGATATCCAATACAGGTTGTCGCTGCTTCTGCTGGGCAAGTTGCTAGCAGCACTTGAGATGTTAGAATTGGGAAGAGGAAAGATGAAATGTCGAGGACAAATGGTTATAAGGTTATATGTGGCAGTCAATGAGTTGAAGGAAGAAGTATGTATGTATGGGCCGGAGGGCTTGACCAGATTCAGCTTGTAAATATATTGCTTAAGACATGTAGACATATAGACACCATCCTCATTTAGTTCCAGTTACTTGGTTTAAATCTTGCTTAGTTACATTTGTTGAAGTAGAATATTGGCACACCCATTACTGGAAAGCACATAGCTTAACCTACACATTCATTATCAGTATATTAATAGCCACACACTAATTAATTCAGGTGGTCATACATAAAATATTGCATTCCACAAACACTGAGTGGATAGCCTAGTAATGATGAAGCCGTCCAACCGAGCATATCCCTATGATACTCCTACTTTCCCTCACTGTAGACTAATACAGACAGTGGTCTGGGAAGCACCAGACAGTACCCTCGGGAGGACATGTTCCCATGAGGACACAGTAGCACGTTCCTCTACACATCCTGTGTGTATCTTCAGTAGGGTCTGTTCCTCTACACATCCTGTGTGTATCTTCAGTAGGGTCTGCAAGTGGCCACACCATGAGCTGTGTGTACTCTAGTTGACATCTATGAATGGGAGCCAGGGCAAGGACATCTTGAGCTGCTGTGAACAGATGTTAGCTGCACTCTCTGAGAGTTTCTTCTTGGGATCATCTGCAAAACATGTGCTACTGCAGCCACTTCCTTGAAGCAAGTTCTCCTAATGAACGGATGCCAGCGACAAGGATTGTCCAGTATTTGCAGGAACAAAATAAGCATGTATTTTTAAATTACAGTTTTTTTAAAGGAAATACCCAAATGAAGATGATAAATTGGTTTAAGACACTTATCTTAAAGAGTTTGAAATGTAGGGCAGCAGGCAAGAAGGACATTTATTTTACAATAATTATTAAACCAGAGCAATCTGACCTTAAAGACATGATAATACTTCATAATAACCACATGTGCCAAAGTCTTCTGAACTAAAAATCCATTTCCTAGCACTTAATAAGCCATTTTAGAATGTTTTGTATCTAGGACTTTAAAAAATGCTATACACCTTAACCGTAGTTGTTTTACTGTATGCATGAAAATATCCAGATTTCGCTTTCATGCTATTCTTTTACAGAAACTTCTCTTCAGAAGTAGTGTCTGGTCTACATGTTTATATAAGGTGTAAACCATTATAACAGTGCATGTACAAGGCTAGGAAATTCTACATGTTGATCCACAAACAGTACTGTCCATCCACGCATATATCCACAGCCAAAGTCATGATACCATAAACATTTACAATACAGATTGTGCAAACAATAGTATTGGATCTTTACGACCGCATTTGTTGTGACAGATGTGTTTCATGTACTACAACCAAGCAATCAACAGATCATGTAGGAATTCTACCATGAGCAAGGAACATTATAATAATGGATATCTTTAAAGTTTCTGTGCGGGTCCACAACTATTCCAGGTTAACTGGGCATGAAGAAGACACCAAACAACAGGTAATCATTGTCAGCTACGCGGATAATCTTCTTATTTTTTTTTCAACATTAGCTAGTGTCTTTTTACATCAACCATGAGGATCCATGTCTTAGGATCTGTGTGCATGGAGTCGGAATGGGGAGAAATAATTCATAGCTGCATGTGCGGTCTTGGATCAGCATTTGTGTTGTAAACATGCAGTGACACATTAATAACTCGACAGAGTTCTAATCCATTATCATTAAAGCTACAGAGCATTTGAACAAAACAGGGCTGATTTATGCTTTAGATACTGGAAATGTGTTAATCAAGGAACAGAACAATATTGAGCCGAACATTTATCTGGAATTAACTGGTGAATTAGGGCTAAATTTGATTTAGGAAATATTTTGAATACTGTATTTGATAATAATCTTACAGTATTCATTGTATTTTATATGTTATTTTGACATTTATACCAGCTAGTATATCAGCTGGTAAGTATCTGCTAATATGTATATTAATTAAGCTCCCATGTTATGAAATAATTGATTTAATTTAAGAAAATCAGTTAGATTATAAGATATTATTTTTGTCTTATCATAAATTTATCCATATGATAATTTAAATTTTTGGTCTTTGGAGAGAAAATATATAGAAAAAAAATGTCCAAGATTTTACCTTATATTTACTGCACATAGATGCTAAAAAATAAAGATGTACATCAGTTATAAATTCCTTTTCTGTAAATTAAAGCTGCTCATTTCACATTACAAGTGATAGAAGTCTTCAGGTGTCACGGATCTGAGTGGCTTCTCTACAAGAAATAGATTGAAGCTGTTCATCACTTGACACAATTAATACAACACACCCCCTAGGAACACTTCCACCCCTGCAGTAGTAATAAACACTGAACATCAAACAAGCCATACAGCTTTACACAGCTTTCATGGCAACAGCGTGGTTATGATTTCAGCACCGAAAGAACATGTTTTATGACATCAAGATGCCAGGATATAGACATCTAAAACAAATATTAAATTCACGCAATAAATTCAAAAACATGGATATTATTAGGAATATCAATCATTATCTTTAATGTTGGAAATGTTTTTGCATGGTTATAAAATCTTACACCAACCAATGAAATATTATTTTACTTGAAAACAAGAGAGAATATAGAGTATGTTGAAGTTTGCCTAGGAAACATCCTAGCTACATATACATTGTAGGTTTATGTTCTGTTCCTGTCTACCTCAGATAAGAACTGAACACTTGCTATTAAGATTCAACGTGGTCTAAATTGCCCACAGATAAAGGAAAACATATTCTCTTGGGTGCTGTTAATATCATGTTCGATGTAGGCACAAACTGTTCTATATGTCCACTTTAGTCGTGATCTTGATATGCATTGGACACTGTTAGTTATTTCAGTAGTATCAATGTGTTTCTGTATTGTTATTATTGCTGTAATGGTCTCAGTAACGTATTCTGTCCATAGTATATAGTAACATGATGTATACTGTTCATAGTATATGGTCTGATGATGTATACTGTTCATAGTATATGGTCTGATGATGTATTCTGTTCATAGTATGTGGTCTGATGATGTATACTGTTCATAGTATATGGTCTGATGATGTATACTGTTCATAGTATATGGTCTGATGATGTAGACTGTTCATAGTACATGTATATGATCTGATGATGTATACTGTCCATAGTATATAGTATGATGATGTATACTGTTCATAGTATATGGTCTGATGATGTATTCTGTTCATAGTATATGATCTGATGATGTATATTGTTCATAGTATATGGTCTGATGATGTATACTGTTCATAGTATATGGTCGGGCATTTAAAAACTTGACTATTACTTTATGTTGATGAAATTATTTTTTTTTACTCACTCAGTCAAAGCATAATCGAGCAGAGCTTCTGGACTTCTGCGCTATATACATTTCAATTTCAATATATGTATCCATACGATAAATGTATGCATGTGTGTATAATTAACCTCCTTTCTGCTAGGGGGATTAGATATGCCCAATATAATTCGCATATAGTGATATATCATTTTCAATTATACATACAATAATATCAAGTTTATAGCCTTAACTAATAGTATAATTAACCGTATTCCTGCTAGCGGAAACTCAATCTGCGCTACAGAACAGTGATGTAGATTAATCCTTCATGGAGGTGAAGATCCCTATTGCCAGTGTAATGTTGCAACAGCTTCACAGCATGCACATGCACAACGATTATTATCTTAATGCCATAACAAGATGGATAATTGAAAACAAATTTCCTCACAATCAATCAGACTGCATCCTAACCTGTTTCAGTATTGAACCAGAACCATGTCACAGTTTTAATCGAATGCATCCTCTTCTTCTTCGTCCTGTGGCATTCTGAATCCATTGTGCCATGATCTGGAGGTACAATGACTGATTGTACTTCAAATTTACATCATGGAACAGGAAGTTGTTAAAAAGAAGCCCCAGATTGGAGCCAATGTTTCCATTTGCAGGTAAGCTACAGGCATATGTCAGTCACGTTGACAGGGTAATGGCACACAGGGGTACATTTGTTCTTTTTAAACCGCAGATCGAAGTGACAGTCCTCCTTAATTAGAGTGGAATGGCCATGAAGAGACAAACTCGGGGATTAGCCGAGCACCTGAGGAGAAGAGGAAAGGGTAATGCCTATGATTTGGGAAGGTAATTTACATTGTAATTCCTCAAGACGGACATGAAGGGATGCATCACAGACATTCAACGGTCGACATGGATCCAGATCTAAGACATTTTATATCGCTGACATTTTAGATGTCATTAGTGCTTGGGAGTGGTACCAAGAATATTAGAACATTTGAAAATACAACTGCTAAGAAAGATATAGCTTGAAGATATAGAATTTTGGCAATTGCCCTGAATATAATGAAGTCTATCTGTCTCCAAATGTAAATGAGAATATAGTAGTAGAGTTTTAAAGCCAGTGACTGACACAGAAATTTGGTTGATGGAGAAGTCAGTATAGAAGTGTTACAGACAGTGCATTCCAATCTGACATTGTTTTCCACTGTGGGAATGGATGCAAACTTGAATCTTCAGGGTATCCTTTCACAGAGTTCTCTTATAAATCCACTATGAGACCATAATTCTCTCTTTGCCGATAGTGAATTCACTGCAAAGAGAACGCTATATTCTTAGCAGATAAGAGAGCTTTGTGAAAGGATACCCAGGCTTGTAGGCTGATGTTCCACCACTGAGAGATTCTGCCACCAAATTACATTAATTATCAGTATGCCAGAGTTGAATACCACCCAGTACACTAGATTTATAGGTGCACTTATAGTATATGGCATAGGTGTATGGATTCATACCAGTGTTGCATACCACTCAGTACATTAATACAACATAGGTGTATAGATCATAATAGTGTATGACATTTGGTAATTTCATACATAATAGGTGTAAAGATTCATACCAGTGTTGCATACCACTCATTATATATTGCAGGTATACAGGAGCATACCAGTGTTGCATACCACTCAGTACACTCAGCATACATCATAGGTATACAGGAGCATACCAGTGTTGCATACCACTCAGTACACTCAGCATACGTCATAGGTATACAGGTGCATACCAATATTGCATACCACTTAGCATACATCATAGGTATATAGGAGCATACCAGCATTGCATACCACTCAGTACTCTGTATACATCATAGCTATATACATAGTAGCATACCAGTGTTGCATACCACTCAGTATACTCTTTATACATCATAGGTATACAGGAGCATACCAGTATTGCATACCACTTAGCATACATCATAGGAATATAGTAGCATACCAGTATTGCACACCACTCAGTATGCATCATAGGCATACAGGAGCATACCAATGCATGTACATGTAGCTGGTGGAGTAACACAGTTACAAGGCGTAGGTGTAGTAACACCAGGAGGTGAAGAAGGTCAGTCAACATCACACCTCAATGTCACACAGACAGCTGAACACCAGCCACATCATCCCACGTGGAGCGGACAAATACCAGGAGCATTGGGTCCAGGCCTCCAGCTCTGACAGGCGAACTGTGTCTTGAAATGAGTTTTCAAATAAAGATCATCCACAGACAATCAGGAACAATGTGTTGATGTCTTCGTTTTATGAGTGGAATATTGAATGGCCATTGGTAATTGTCATTGGCTCGTGTCATCTCCAGGTAGCGTGTATTGGATCTAATTAGGTTGTCTTGGACCTTATATTGGCTGGTTTTGTATCCTGGAGGCTAGATTCGTGTTCTTATATCTATAATCCAGGTAGTTAATATCGTTAATGATATATGATGAAAAATAATAAAATGTGATATCAATAATACTATAATAAGATTAAAACCACAGAAGCAATCATATTCTTGAAATGAGTTTTAAAGTAATGCATGCTCATAGTATTCCTAGCACATATGGCAATGGAAAATTATCATGGTCAAATGATTAATAATTTATGATCGTTTGAAGGCAACATGTTGACATAAACAAGTTTTATTAAACCGGAACCTTTTATGTGAGGTCATGATTGACCTCTGAATGAGCTTATATCAATGTTTGCACCATATGTCTTCAGGAGGAGATTTACACTGTAGCCATTCCTGCACATCTGGGGGCCTATTCGCGAAACCTTCTTACGATCGTAAGACAATCTTAGCGATACTTATGGTATGGCTATGAACTGTTCTTAGGCTGAGAAGTTCGTAAGTACATTTCAAGAATAGGCCCTCTGGTCTGGCTAGAACAGAACTCTCTCATTATCCTCCCTATATATTCATATTGGAATTTTCCACCAACATTGCTTCCAAGAAATCCCTTGTTCTTCGCCAGTTTCTTCTCCTTGTTCTACATGTAGTGTCTCATCTCAGACCATGTCATGTTGCTTTATTGTGTTGATGTCTATTTCATTCAGTTAAGAGTTCTTAAGTTGCATTGCAGGTATCTTGGAATGTATTTCTTCTCATTCGAAGATTTGAATATCCTGAAGGTGCTTGTTACAAAGATGTGGACTAGAAGGAAGAAAGGAGATGATGATGAGATCATCCAAACCAAGAAGGCCAAGTCTACTATATACAATACCCAAGACCATGAGATATTGGACATTGGGGTTAGCAATTAATGTCCAACATTTGTCTGTAAGAAAATGCGATTGGGAGAATGAAAAAATGTATCATTGAATTATTTCCATATACATATTTACGTATATTTGGTTTTGCTATAGATTTGAGTTGGTCTACAAGAAGGTTTCTCAAATAAAGGAACTAGAATTGATCAGCATGAGAAGGATTCAATAGTATCTGATGACCTCAGTGAACAAAGACAATGTACCTGTGTACAGAATCGAGGGTTGAATTCAAAGACGTCCTCCTTTGTGATTTCAACAAAAAGGAACAAGATGCAACTGTACACAAAGACAAAGCCAAGAAGTGGAGCAAGTGTGGTGTCAGGTTCTCCATTGGCCTCAGCACCACAAACAGACTGGTGTTCAGGAATGCTAGTTTGAGTCATTACCTCACCATACAATATAGAATCAGACAGTAAGTGACCTTTGCAAGTATTGCAGTGCTGCATCCCTGTGAATTGCTGCACAGGGAGTCGTTGAGAGATAGCGTCTCCACTAGTTCAGCTACCTCAAATATTCATTTATAATCTTCTCCCCTTGCAGTTGGCAAAGTTTTCACTTGAATAATCCCCGCGATAATGCCTGCTGTGAGTGCGGAATCAATTAAATATCTGACGTAATCAGGATCAGTTCGGACAATCACACGGCAATGCTTTATATTTCACATTCCAAATTCTGAAAGAACGAGATACAACCATAGAGCATATAATGTTGAACGGTCATAATACTTGTTTAATATGAAACAATGATAATAAAATAGATATAAAAGTACATTTATTGTTCATCTGCCATTTAACTAGGATCATGAATAAATAAATATGTGCTTAATTTAACATCTTACTTACATCCCTCAAATTTAAATTGATATTAATCTCTTTTGAAGCTATTCACTAGTTGACACTTCTCTGAAATGTTGCGATCAATGAGTCATCCAGACACACTAAACAACAATGATTTACTTTATTACTCACCTACCAATTACAACATTTGTATTTTATGCAAGATTACTTTAATAACATGACAACAAAAGCACTTTTTACAAATTGACTTATTGATGCAAGCTGTGCTAACAGATGTAGAAGTAGATCTGCTTGCTGGGATGTTTAAACTGCATTTCAATTCTCTCACACTGTGTTGGATTAAATGAACAAACTGCTAATTACATTATTCAATATACATGTATTTATACTAAATAAATACTACAACAAACTCTATGTATTGATATACTGTTAACCCTTGTTTTAGATCAATACTTTTGGAGAAAAAATTAAATGTCATGTTGCTTTTTTATTTTCTTTCTCTCTGTCAAAGCTCTATCATTGTCAGAGACCATAAATCTAATAATAACATATTGTAATATGGAAAGGAGAAAATTGATTTTGAAAAAAAAAAATTTAATTAAATGTAAAATGAGTTTTAACATTCATGTCATAATGTAGACATATCAGATAGATGGAATTACTATTTAACTCAATGTGCTTCCTCGTAAGCTTCACACCAGGTGGCAACAAAAGTGTGGCATTTGTATTGACAGGATAAGTGTGCATATTGGTGATACGTATACATATTATACAGTCTCTATCATTTGGGTCCAATACTAGCTGTAGACATTAGTGCATTCTATCCCGTAGTGTTCATGTCAGTACACATTCATAACAGCCAATAGTGTCGGGTTGATCACCATGCAGGCTGCTAATCATTGAAGCGTTAATTACTGGTGTGAATGCGTAATTAAGTAAGATTTATCATAGTTAAATGTCATGATGTATGCATTTGAATATGGCTATATTGATAAGGTTTGAATATTTATCTGTGGAGGTTGTTATATGATAATGTATATAGGAAATTACAGATGATAGCAATATAATTAACATAATGTTATTAATTACATATTTAGAATAAGTACACATGACCGAGAGAAAATATTTCATGTATTATACATTTTCAATTTTTACCTATTTTTAGTTGGCAAGATTTCTAAAATAATGTGCATGAGCTTGGTGTGTTTCAAAGTTTCTGTATTCAAATGTCATCTGTCAATATCCGACATTTAATGCAAGCCAACCGATTGTTAATCCATTCCTTCTTTATCCTGGTGTTGTGTGAATCATGCCGTGCATGGGCAGGTGCAGATCACAGTCTTAAACATGAGCCTGTCCTCCCTCATAGTGTTAAACATGAGCCTATCCTCAACTGGTTACATTAGAATCTGTGTGTACAATGCAATAACCTTTTGTGCAGCATGAATACAGATACAATTAATTAATAAAAAAATATGGTAAATTTTAGACTGAAAATAGTTAGCAACTACGATAATGCCAGCTTCACTTTTATTTGTACAGTTTTTCATGTGCTAGTAATAGTTCACGCCAAATTTAGTTAAATTTGAATGAAGACTATAGAAAAAAGTAATTAAAACTATAACATAGCTATCATTTTCTTCCAAAACATATTTAGGCTTGAAAGGCGCAGACACATATATGCCAATATACAAAGAATATCTAATAATACTGTTAGAACATCAAGCCAAACCTCGAGAAGATTATTAACTACAACATTAACTGAATGATTACACAAAATATATGAGATTTTTTCTTTATATGGCCTCCATGTCATATTTGGATGTACGGGAGCTAGACCCCAAGCTAATATCATGTTGTTTATGTCCTACAGTGACTTCATCAAATTCATCCATACAGCATTGAAATCTATACTTGAACTAGCCATAGCGTCTGTCTGGGGCTTACAGTATATAACCAAAAATACTTGCAAAGTTGTAACTTACAGAATACTTATAGGGTTGACCCAACATTGTCTGGTCCCCACATACCAAAGTTCAGAAGGTAAGCTACATTTGGATATAATTTATTACACAAGAATTTCCAATATGGCTACCATTCTCAATAAAGGTACTTGTCACTGATTTTTCTTGTCCCCAAGTTTTACAAAATTCAAAGAAATAATGCGTAAACTAATAATCATTGACTGCATGAACTTTTAACATACCAGTCAATCACCCAGCTAAAAATTAAATTTGCAAGATGTCAAATGTTTAAGTGATATTGATTTTCATGAGTTCTCAAATTGGACCCAAAAGTGTAGAGCTGGTAATCTTCAGCTCCTGTCAATGACAACGCATGATTCTTTTCTTAACATAGCACATGTCATACACAGTGAGCATAGCTAACATGTGCATTTTCAGGAACTGTTGTAGGTTTCTACTATAAATATAATAATATACTGTTTCAGCAAACACATTACTGAAGAAAAATGATAAATAAATAATGCTCATAATTACTTTTATGTTTATAATAATCTCAGATTCAAAGTTATTCATTCAGAATAATATCCAATAAAAGGTTATGAATTTTTACTTTAATGTATGGTACACGTATTATTACAATATTTCATGAAAGTCTATGCAATTAATTGTTGCCAATTGAAGCATTTAATTATTTCTTATACAGTATGTGAATGAACATAAGAAACTTACTAGTAGCAAACACATAAACATGAGCAATTCAGTATCTCATTTCATCGACACATTATTTAATAGATGCTAATGTTTTATACATGTCCAGCTTATCGGACTACAGAAGTGTTGTAGATAGTTCTCTATCACACTCTTAATCCATTGTCCTCCGACAAATAGTCGGAATTGTCACGTTCCCTGAGAACAGTGTCAGCCTTTAGGAATCCGGGCTGTATGATATGCTAATAATTGGGTGAAGAATTCACGAAATGGAAACCAACAGATCTACGCTATGTAGCACGATCCCACACTCAACTGCGACGTATAGCTCGGAGAAGTTCACTTGCTAACATAGATATGAGAAGTTCAATTGTTAACATTGATATGAGAAGTTCACTTTTTAAACAGATAGCTCTCATGCGGAGGTTCACTTTTAGACATAATCTCTAAATTTACTTTTTAACAGATAGCTCTGAAAAGTTCACTTTTCACCTTGCCTTTTCCAACATTCTGCACCTTACATGTTTTCAAATTATATATTTTATAACATTGTGTAATACTTTCAGAAATAATGATTCATAGACTGTATATTGAGAAGGGTAATTCAGTGAGTTCCAAATCAGGGAGAACTTTTTCTACCAGTGTCAGAAACATTTCTAATGGAGAGAGAAGAAAGAGAAGAAAGAGAAGAAAGAGAAGAAAGAGTGAGACTTTCCCATAGCTTCATGTTTATAGAGTAACACTCAAGAATTCATAACTTACGTTACAGAATCTCCACCGTAACTGATTTGATGCAATCAAACTAATAAACATCTGTCAGCTTTGAGTATGTATGTTTACGCAGTTTCTGCACTCCATACACTTGCACATGTATGACTGACAGCAGGAGTTGTTACAAGAATGGCCACTTCAACATGTGGTCATTGCCGTATGCAATATATCTGAACTGAGTCGATGAACTTGTCTGAAAACTAGACTTGTATATAATGTGTCTTCATAAGTATTTACATTATCACATAGTGTTCCTTTCAAACTTCTAAGAAGGGATTCGTTCTGCAGTATGGTACTTTACATTGCTAAATTATTCACGGCAAGTTTACAATATATCTATCGGACACAAAGAGCCACTCGTATGTACATTCAAACTAAGAAATAGTAGTTGTCATTGTTGGACAATTGTCTATATAGGTAAAGTAATGAACCTTGCAGCAGTAGAATGTTAACTAATGTTAACTACTGTTAACTATGAATACTTACAACTCTATTTAATGACAACATTCAAACTTGTTGTTGCATGTTTTTTTTACAAGTTTGAATGGAATGGGCATCAAGAGTTTAAAGAATAGCAATTGCAATGTTGAAAATATTGAAAATTAATAATAAAGGTATATACAATCATTTCATAACTAATCTAAAAAATCAGGTGAAAAATACATATATACTATCATTGCAAATGGGTGAAAAATTCCCGCAGCGACGTTAAACTCCATATTCACTCACTCACATATCTACTATTTATCAAAGAAACATATATGTAGTATACATATTAGGCAAGTCATTGAAGACAAAAATATATACAGTTTGAAATTATGCAAGATTCTTTCAATAGTAATCAGTATCTTGTCGGAATGTTTGAGTATACATGTATATTGCGTGCATGCTTATGTCCTGGAAATATGTGACTCGTGGTGTGTTTTCAGTCCACCCAGGCCCAGAGGTACAATAATAGTATATATGTCAAACCATGTCCATGTTGTTCACCTTAATGCAATATAAAGTGTTCACAATTACCCGGGTCACACCTGACTTACCTGCTATAATAGGAAGGTAGGCTATCCACTGATATCGAAACACTGACACCGCGCGTATCCTTAAAGAGGCACGGGCTTCCTAGGCACGTTATACAATATTACGGCAATTTACATTGCAATATCCAGAAAAGCTGCGTGTTCCCCTGTACCTCGGTGATGGTGTTGGATTGATGGAGGACAGTTAAACTCCACAGTGACGAGAGTACTCCACACTCACTGTCCACACTCACAGCACGCCACGCGTGTATGAACTTTACCTGTTCCGCAACACAGTACACTGGTGACGAGACCTCAATATCCAATCAGATAGGCTTCTCACCGTAGCTGATTACTTGCATGCTGATGCAGTTCATTCATTTGGCGTGCCAAGCGAGCGACCGCGTGCCACTGGTGTGTAGCGTGCTGGTTTGTAGCGGTAGTCTGAGAGTGCTGCTGGAGAGAGAGCGAGGGCCCTTTAATTCCGACTGACAGTAGAGGCACTGTATGTATGCGTGTGTGTGTGTGTGTGTCTGTGTGAGTGTCTTGTGTGAGCCGGGGCCAATAGGCTGGGTATCGAAGCAGCGATCAGCCCGCAGATCAACTGCCTCATTATAAGGTGCTTCACTCACCCTGAGAAATGGTCACTTCACTGGAGGAGTGAGGACGATAAGAGAGGACATTAGGTGGAAGGAGGAGGAGGAGGAGGAGGAGGACTGTCATTGAGGTGGAGGACAGGGCAGGACAGGGCAGGACAGGACGAGGGTGTCACACTGACTGGGGTACAGAGAAATGCTAAGGGTGGACAGGGAAGGATACTTTGACATGATATTGGTGTACAGGAAAAATACAATCCCATGATATGCAGTATATGATATGTGGGTACCATGATAAGGCAGACAGGAATGTGCATGGGTGTACAAGGATGGGCACTGTGATATGGGTGTTTAAGGATGTGGGCTGTCAATTGAGGACAAGGTGCCCCGAGGCTGTGTGTAATTAGGCGTAATATCATGTGTGAGGTGTAGAGGAAAGCGGTAACAATGAGCAGGGTGGACATGGAACACTGAATGGAATGGAGTGTTAGGCTAATGGGAACTGGAGGTATTATCATAGGTACGTGCCGAGAGAAGTAGAAAGTAGGAACTCTTATCTGAGGGCTGGAGTATTGAGGTTTATCAAATAATTGCTATATTGTACATGTGGAAATGGCACACTAGGATGAATATTTGGAGCAAGGGGGAAATGATTATGTCGGTGTATGTTTATCGTGTGGGAATTAATTGCCACTGAAGGTAAATGAATGGGCAATATTGTTTTAATGAGATTTTAGGATAAAACTGGGATAAATTGTATTAAGTACACTATCCGGTTGAACGTAATAAATTGCAAACACAGACTATATCTGCCATTTACTGAGGTTTTTATTGCATTACATGTGAAGAGACAACAGTTACTGTGATCTGGAACATGGACAATTTACTGGAACATGTACAATATTGTGGATGGGTGACCGAAAACTAGAGAGTATCTAGAATTTGTTCCTGACCCGGACTGACAAAAGCAATTGGACTAGTTTGAACATGCCTCTGTTCACCCAGCAGGGAATGGGTACCAAGTAGGATGAGATTATTACCAGATTAAACATGGAGGAATTTTAATGGGGAACGGGTTAATAGTTATGACAGGGAACAGGTTAAGTATGGAGGAGTTATGACCTGGAGCTGCAGCATGCCAGGAGTGATGAATGCTCTTGATGAAATGAGGAGTGTCACAGTGGAGATTGTGATGGGGTGGGGGCAGCATGGGGGAAATGAGGAGTGTCACAGTGGAGATTGTGATGGGGTGGGGGTGGCATAGGGGAAATGAGGAGTGCCACAGTGGAGATGGGGTGGGTGTGGCACAGGGGAAATGAGTTTTGTTGCAGGTGGACATTTGATCCCCACAGATATTGACAATGACAGGAAATGAGTGTGAGATTATGATTCATTGGTAAATACAAAGGCATTGGTATAAATAGATTAATCTGTGTAATGATAATGGTATTTGCTGTAAAACTTCAGGTTCATTAACTCTGGTGTATTATAATGAAGATATATCTTGCATAGGTACCTGAACCATACTGATTTGCATTGATATCATCTGTGTGACATATGACTGTAGCTAGTGCAGGAAGGTTGTGTATGTATCTATGTATATGTCAAGGGTAGAAATAATGCCTGCCCACAGGCCAAAGGCACTTGAAACCATTGTCAGGCATGCAAACTTAATTTCTGGTTTGCCTGTTTGGCCCTATTGAAATTCAACTGATAAATATAACATTAATTAAAGTTTATAACGCATAAATATTCATAATCACACACTTACAAACACCTCAATTGAGGTATACCTAATATTTGTTTTGTTATGATTATTACCATGAAATGTCCCCTTTTACAAGAATCAGCTTTACGCCACCTTGAAAAGGTTGAGCAATTTCTTTTTATTACAATTTTAAATTTTCATTAAAATTAAGGGCCCTTAGATGTTTAGGAGGGCACTCTAGTTTCAAGAATAGAGTGCCCTCCTGCCTACTTGGAAATTTGAACTTATTTCTACCCCTGAATGTATATAGGTGTGTGTGTTTTTGTGTGTGTGTGTGTGTGTTTGTGTGTGTGTGTGTGTGTGTGTGTGTGTGTGTGTGTGTGTGTGTGTGTGTGTGTGTTTATAGAAAGCAATGGATTTGGAATAAGAATTTCTTCTCTTAGTTTTTTTGCATTGTTCAGATTTCCATATTCAGATAGAAATAATATTTCTTATGGAAATTCCACTCTCAGGAGATATTTAACAAATAATTATTCAACAAGATTTATAAGAGTGTCTATGGAATATTTTGTTCAGGTCAGGAAAAGCAGAGATCACAGTCTATAGGATGAGAAAATTGGGCAAGCTGGATTCTTTACCATAGGGCTCTACCAGTTGTCTGCAGCATGATGGTTAAACCCTCTGTATGTGTATAGATAGTTGATCCTGCCAAGTTTACTGTACCACCATAAGCGTATAGGTTATCCTTAGAATTCTATGCCAAGTTGTGTTCATTAATGAAATGAAATCTGAACTTGAACTTCCTCCATATGGTAGTGATTTACAGGTTGTGAATGATGGTATCGTTTCTCAAACCTCTGGTATCTACTACAAGACCATAGCGCAGCTCTCATGGTGATATATTGTACAAAGCGATCGTACACTTCCGATAGCGCTATGGTCTCGCAGTGGATATGAGAGCTTCGAGAAACAATACCCAGATCTCTTCTATAACACTGGGCCCTCCTATATGAAATAGCATAACTCAAAGGTAACATTATTGTAGTAGCAATTGTACTAGTGTAGATACAATTGTACTAGTGTAGATACAATTGTACTAGTGTAGATAATGTTCTTAAGGTACACTGTTTCATACAGGGGCATTGTCATTATATTTATTTGAGCTAAATATTACTTTAAACCTATTTAAGGCAAAATCTAGTTCATTATGAATTGCTCCTATACAAATGGTAAAACAAAGTCACTATTTAGTTCATTATGAATTGCTCCTATACAAATGGTAAAACAAAATCACTATTTAGTTCATTATGAATTGCTCCTATGCAAATGATGAAACACATTTTCTTTCTGGCCAAGCTTGCATCATCATGTAATCGTTGTATCTAATTTTTATTCATTTTAATAGAAATAGTTGTCTATTGAAAGATTATGTACCTGTGCCTGTTTGTGTTGATCGTGTGAATGATTTAAAGGAGATTAGACTTGCTAGGGGTGGGCCAGTTGTATTTTCCCATTTACATGCTGTGATCACGAATCTTGAGAGTAACACAACTCAGGAATACCATGATTGGGCACAGAGGACACGTGCTGATTCTGTGTAAGGAGACAGTATCATATCAGGCCGTCATATCGCGCAATCGTACTGGGCTATTGTCCCGGGCCATCGTAGATTCAGGAGGATATGGATCAGAGAAGGATAAGGAAAAGCGATGCCTATCTCCATATGGATGAATGAGCTTCGAAGTAATTATTGTATCGCTTGAGTGCATTTTATTTGAATCATGCGTGCTTGCTAATTTCATTGAATTGGTTCACATCTGCAAAGCAATTTTTGTCGTATAGTAATCGTCGTCATATAAATTGTTATCTAATTAGGTTTTTTTAACAGTTATTATTATTAGTTTGTTGAATACAGTGTTCCCACACTTTGCTTTATTTAGTAGTGCAGTAACAATATCAGAAACTTGATTATTCAATGTCAGAAAAATTACATTTTGTTCGTGCGTGACAATCTTCGGCCAATGATTCTTTATGAAAGTACCATTGTGACTGCGATAAGTTGTGATAGTAATTTTAGCTTGAATGGATGTCGCGAGGCGTGGGAACAATATAGTGTGTGATTGAGTACACTATGTGATCCTACTAATCACCGTGATGTAGTCGGAGGAAAGGAGTGGCGACACCTGGTGGTCGGCTGGAACATAAGCCGCCACCGGTACCATGTCCATACACCTCATCATGGACGTCCATAGATATAGGCTTCATCAATCATGCATGGTGTTCTCAAACCAAACAAGGCCAGATCATCATGCACGTGATCGCACTGACATAAACAATGGAGCTGACATTGCACAGTTCGTAATTAAATCATTCTTCCATATTTCAGTAAAACCAGATTGTGATTTATGACAGCTGCTTTTTCCAGATAGACAGAACACGTCATTGTATGTCACTCCTGTAGAATCCAAACATGTAATTATACTATACAAATTTTACAATGTTCAAAATGTACTAAATACCCATATCTGGTAAATGGTCGTTTCCGCTATACATGCTTTATTTCCTGGAAGTCACAGTCACAGCAAGTTCAAGCAGACACCTCTTCACCTCTCTACGTCCAACATGACAACTTAATAAAGTCTCTATTACAAAAGTGTTTGTTT
Organism: Lepetodrilus fucensis; assembly: GCA_032361325.1. Classification (NCBI taxonomy): domain Eukaryota; kingdom Metazoa; phylum Mollusca; class Gastropoda; order Lepetellida; family Lepetodrilidae; genus Lepetodrilus; species Lepetodrilus fucensis. The sequence goes on along the minus strand of JAUTBV010039223.1, from coordinate 2,604 downwards.
ACTGTACATGTATGTGCAATTTGCTGGATTGGGTTCATGCTATTAAAGTTCTGCTCATTTCTGTGGGTTGAGGCATGTTAACAAAGCGAGTTTCCATGACATTCTGTGAAGTGAGAAAAGTATGAGATTCCTATCGGCTATCCAGGCAAACATTCTACTAGTGTCTAGACCAAATAGGCTAATATATAGTTGTCAGTTGATGTCATGAATAGACAATAATTATAGACAATTGTAGAATCCTTTATTGCATATCATGTTTAATTGCATGCACGATCCATATCTTAAATGAATACAATTGCATTTAGTTGACATATTTAATGGTCAGATTATATTTGACATGGAAACAGATACATTTGATTTGTCTACATACCTGGTAAGTACACTCATGCCTCACTATATATTTTTTTAATTGAATTTTTAAACAGGAGCAATATGTACCTTTCAGGTGTAATACTGTACTAGTTTAAATACAGTGACTAGAAATTCCTCCATTCACAATTGGAACACCCACAAAATATTTCCCCAGGATGAAATTATCGTCACATTTCAAACACTAGTAGTAACTCTATCGTTGTATTTTCTGTTTCAATCTTGGTTTAATGGATATTGATTAGAAAATTGCAGATAAAATATGTTTTCAATGTACATGTAATTATACACTGAATGTTATTGTGTAGTGTCGATATTCTAATTATAATGAGCATGCATGTAATATATGTCTGTATCAAGTATTACATTATTTAATAACGACTATCAAAAAACAACTTCATTCTTTATATCCAACTTCATGCACCATATCATGTTCTTCATAACATGTGTTCTATATTCAGCAGTTTATTATAAAGTCATGCATTTTTTATTTTTTATCTTTTGGATGAAAAATGAAGAAAATCATCTGCTCTTTTTTTTTAATAAAAACTGTTAAACTAAATATCATTGAAAAGTAATTGGACTGCCAGTATGGAACCAATATCATCTTACAAACATGGGCATGCTTCTTGTTACGATACTACATGCATGTATCCATATTGGTCTGCAAAATGTGTGCAACCCCCAATACAAAGAAACCATTTTGAATGCAAGTGCCTTTAGGTTATATTATTGATACCTGCTGACAGGTAATTTGACTCAGTGGTCAATATATAGTGTATTAGTGTACAAGCTTAAGACAGTACCAGCCAAGATCCACACACACCCCTACTACATCACACAGCACCTCAGGAATGTGACTGTGGATTGAGTGGATGAAACGAAGCAGAACATTCGTTTTACCGTTAAGATACTGTTACTGTAAGGTGATACCCGACTGTTATACCATCTTCAGCTGAGCATTACTAAGCCTACTGGGATGTGTACGACATCTTTCTTCACGTGTTTCCACCAGATGATTGTATTTCGCTATCGCCTCTATCGCCTCTACTGCCTGTAATAACGGTTTCATTTCAGATTTAGAACCATAATGTCATATGATATTTTTGTGTAAAACAGTTATCAGTACTTGAATTCAAAATTATGGTATATCTGACTAGTAGTTCTTTCTATTTATTTGGCTGATAAATTCAAAATTAATTATAGATGTTGTTTATCCTTTCTATTTAAGGAAAAGTTGTTTTATATTGACACACGTGTTACGGTGGTAGTATAAATTGGTTTTAATGCCATCATAAAAAGAATGATTATTTCAAATTTAGAACTTTGACCTACTTATGCAACTAACTATCCTTCATATTTTACACATGTAGCTTTAAAAATTATGTAAAAATAACCAGGTTAATTTTAATTCCATGCTCCATGTAACACAGTAGCACAACGTATCTGTTGAAGTCTGCCTTCACATGATACATCATCCCATATTTACTGTATAACAATACAATGTTTCTATCCCTGGTATATGTGGTATATTCCCTGGTGTACAGTTACAAGCATTTAAGTCAACATGTCTATACCTGGTATTATTAGACAGCAAGAATTCAATGCATACCGTGTGATAATGTTTAATGAACTGAATTCAGGTGACAGATATTTGCTAGCTCATACTTTGTCCAAGCATTTCAAGCTGCTTTTAGCACAAATTAGTCCCTGTCTGTCAATAGTGTGCTAACCATGCCAAATTCTTTGCCTGGCCTAGTTCTTGAATGCATGTGATTCTCATGGAGTCAATTCTAATGGACTGGAACAAATGGCGATATTTACATATAGAACCAATCTAGAAGCATTATTATTAAAAAAAAACTCCATGTCAACAATAGGTTTAAAATCATTGTGCTCAAGAAATGTCATTAGTTGGGATTATGAACCAAGAAAACATGTTTTTGTAAAGTATGCATAGACTGACATTATCAATGAATTGAAACTCTGTACTGATTTTAATGAAGTAGTGCACATTACTGCATCCATCCTGTGTACAGAGAAATGGAGAAGTTATATATCACTTTTCTAACACACATATTCAGCCCTTTCTTGCTAATTGCTCAATGTATCCATCAATGTAACCAAAGATTTATTTTCTCAAAATTAATACCTGGTTAGGGGGCGGGATGTAGCGCAGTGGTAGAGTGTTGGACTTCGGAGCCAAAGGTTCCAGGTTCAAATCCCGCCCAGGGG
>JAUTBV010039112.1:0-20810 GCA_032361325.1 Lepetodrilus fucensis | reverse complement strand
AGAGAGAGAGAGTGAGTGAGAGAGAGAGAGAGAGAGAGAGAGAGAGAGAGAGAGAGAGAGAGAGAGAGAGATAGAGAGAGAGAGAGAGAGTGAGTGAATATAGTTTAACATTGCTGCGGGAATCTTTAACCCATTTGTGACGAGAGAAAGAGAGAGAGAGAGAGAGAGAGAGAGAGAGAAAGAGAATATAGCTGTGGGAATCACAGAGACACACAGAGAGAGAGCGAGAACAGGGGGAGGACAAAGAGAAATCAATACATGTACAATTATTACCAAGAGGTGAACACACACTAATATAGAGTAAACCCCGCTATATGAACATGGTGAGCAATCTGCCAACAAATTGAGCATTTAACTTCCCCAAGAATCAATTTGCTTTGCCAATCTCATTTTCGCTTCAACCATATCTTCTTTAGGTTCACTCTTCCAGGATAGTTTACTTACAGCAGTACCACTAGGGAAAACAAGCATATCATTTCCGATCAATGAAGACTCGATCGTTCCTTCCATCTTGCCTCCTACCACTACCAACTTGACAAACAAAGTTTATTACAATTTGATGAGATTGCCCAGAGCCTGTAAGCCATAGGCAAAGAGTTAAAGAGTTGATGTCTGCCATTGACTTCTATATCCACCATTCTCTCACACCAACACATTGTCTGCGGTGGAACAGAAATATGCTGCAATAGTTTGGCATGGAATGTATCGACATCCCTAGTTCAAGTATTTGGTAGATTATCTTGATAAATATGTTATTCTGGAATGACAAACAAAGACACTCCAATTTATTATTATGTACAAACTAGCCAAAAATAAAATACAAATACAATATATGTGTCATTATGTTGTTGTTTTTAAATTGAGACTTTTTGACAACACCCCTCTGCATAAAATAAAATGTATTATTAATGATGCCAATATTTTATTTAAGATTTGTCGTTAGGTTGTACAAAATAATAAATATTTACTGTGATAATCTACCAAATAGGGGTGTCAATGCTTTTGATGCCAAACTATAGTTGATGACATCTTCAGAACAACATCATTCTTAGTAAGAAGAAAACATCGCAGAGTTCACATAGATAGTCTCTGAGGGTTAAAAACAATATTTTAAAAGCAATGCTTGTTGAGTTGAGGTTACCTTAGCAAGGTTTTGTGATCATGGCTTAGACTAGATTCATGCTAGGTTTGTAAATTATGGAGTCGAAATGATCCTCAACCTTCACTTGGTATTGTATCTTGCATGATTTCTGACCAGCAACAATGCATTTTAGGATTCACTGGCGAGAGTCAAACACGCAGGTATCGAGCGTCATGGCCAGCACTGCCTGGGTCGCCGGTTTCGGGTTCGGCGTGTTCAGTATGTAATTACTGAGACTGACCCGGAGTTAATGTTCTTGATGGACACCAGACCCGGGTCAGAAAGACCCATACTAAGACGTTCTGGCCTCTCCTCCTGAGTTGAAACCGATGCGATCAAGAATTTGGCCCGTTCCGCTGTTGGCAAATAGAGTGCAGCGTGGTTAGCTATTGACTAGCGGAGTTTAAATACTGCGCGGACAGTCTGAGCCACTGGTAATGAAAACGTCGATGGTGGACAGGGAGGGTGGCTTGTAGATCAGACGCGGGGTTGCCGTGTGCGAAGATTGAGTGCAATTTGGAAGATCTCCTTATGGGGGAAACTTTGTTGTGATCTGGGGGGGACGCCTTCCTAGTTGGATTGAGACGCAATCAAGGAGGCCACAAAACTAAATTCCAGTGCCACAGAAATCCACAGAAGCAGATCGTGAGTGAGTGAATATGGAGTTTAACGTCACTGTGGGAATCTTTTCTCTATTTTCCATGGACGCAGTTAGGGAATACATAATAAATGGAGACATATTGAACAAAGCATTCAGAATGGATATATGTTTGGATTACATCAAAATTGTGTTGTATATTTCTAAGGTATTGCGTCTAAATAACTGGGGTAGAATTAATATAAATATAGCAAAGATTCCTTAATGAGCAACAAGAAGATTGGTCATATCTGATTTCACATTCAATAACTAATTAAAATTACCATTAACATGAAGAATTTGTATCAACATTTATTAACTGTTTCCCATAACTACAATGTCCATGTTCTATTATGTAAAACATTGAATTAGATCAATATATATTGCAAATGTTCCCAGAGCATTAACACAGTCCAGTGTTCAAAGTATGATGAATTGATAGCTCTAGTACTAGCCGCTATTTAGGACTAGTGGACCAGAAAACTAGACTAGATTCCACTCAGAGCAGCAGGCAGCTTCCGTAACCAAATGCCACTCATAATTTCGCATCCGTCCGAAAAGTGGCCAAGATATAGACCACTGAGTCAGTGTTTCCACGCCTAGATAGATTTCCCCCCCCGATTCCTCCCGGAACGCATTGCATTGTGCCTGAAGTGATGGACAAGCACTTAAATTAAATTGTCAGCAGGTTGATGTCAATATCCTCTGTATTGATTATTTCATCCCCCCCTCGGCCACACGGTTCTTATGCGGATTGGAAACGCAGAGGTTCAATAGAGCCGATCAACAGTTGTCTTCCCGACGATGGAGGGCAATAAATTGGCAAGATTTCGTGTCAGCTGGAGAGGTTTCTTGTCGTGGAGGAAATCCTCAACAAACAACAGCAACACAGCTTCAAGACAGACAGCTCCAAACATGACAAATGGGGGAGAGAATGCTCTCTGCTATTTTGAATGCCTTCCAAGGACTGTTTTTATTGATATATCGACACATATCAGGAGATCAACCCCTCAGAGCAGCACCAATAATGAAACTCGTGTTTATGTCAATTACTTGTCAAACATAAATGTTTTTGTTTGAAGAAAGGTAGTAAAAATGATCGACCGATTTTTAATTCTGCCTGACATGATGCAGTTCATACCTACTTGTACTGATCACTTCAGTAAGACCCATGAGAATGCCAACAGCACTATCAAAAGCTGGGTTATTGTGTCAACTAAAGGATGCACTACTAACAGGGTATGCATAAGAAAACTGATGTTTGTACGTGTCAATGCCATTTTTATACTCTGTTGGAATTACACCAGCTGATTACACCCCGAGATTATGAAACTTTTCTGAGTAAATTGTTGTGCTCAACTCACGTGCTATGCTAAAAAACATGACACTTTATGAACAAAATTCTGAGTTGAGTATGAAATCGTACTCAGAAAAGTTTTGTAATCTTGGGGCCTGGTGGTGCTAGCTCACTAGAATCTCCTGCTGACGTTAGAACCTGGATATCCTACCAAGACATAATTACTAACCACCAAGCCATCCAGTCCTTGCTTTACCCATTTAATGCTGAGCAACAAGCAGGAGAACAACAGTTACCACCATCTTGTCACGTTTTTGGGCAAGATGTGACTGGGACTTGAACCATGCATCTTGACATACCACTTTCCAAACTGACTCTCTAACAACAGCATACCACAGAGGAAGCATGGCAAGTAAAGATGACATACCATTCCATACATGAATACCATGACAAATGCACAGAACAGTCGTAGCTACAATTCATTGCAAGTCAAATTTTCGGGACCCGCTACAAATTTAAGTCTGGTTGCATGAACCATTTTTATTTCCACAATAGTTTTAGCAAACCATATTCTCAAATATTGTAATAATAACAGTGTTAAACAATGGATTGTACACTCATAGTGGGTCTTGAAATTTTCACTTACAACAAATTGTAGCTACAACTGTTATGTGCAACGGGTTCTAGAGCATACATTATGAAAACCTAAGAAAATTGACATTTTGACAATCTTAAAAGTATATCGTCTTGTATTGTGCGATGGCCTATGGATTAGGACTCACCATATAGTCGTATTGAGTAGCGATGCCCTTCGGAGGATGGCTCTGGCTTGAGCGTTGGTGATACGCCTCATACTTTCGTTGTTGACGAGAACCAAAGAGTCTCCCACCATCAGGCGGCCATCTTTGTCCACGGCGCCACCCTTCGCGATGGATTTGATAACACAACCATTGAGACCGCGGTCGACAGCTTCCACACTCAGACCTGTAACAAGCACCACAGTGTCAGAACACCACATATTTTCAAGGAGGTTATCATATAACCAACAATTTATGTGGGTTTTTTTCCCTCCATTTCATGAAAGTTTCTAATGCATGTTCCATCTGTTGTCTTCCTGTCTGTTTTAGCATGGTAAACAGACATAAATTGGGCAGTTTATTTTATTGGTTTTTATTTTTTTTGTTATTTTGTTGGGGTTTTTTAAATTGGGGTTTACAGTAGCTTTCAGGATTCTTTCACTTACACCACGACTTGTCAGTTTAGGGCTGGAGGAAACCCGCAACATCTATTGCATTAAGATTACTCTGTATGCCAAGAGTGAAGAAGTACATACATATTGTCATTAGACAGGATAAGAATGCTAATTGATTGTCCATGAATGCATAGTTTATAAGATAGCCGAGACAAATTGCTGGAGTTTACTTCCTCCGAGACCCACCATTCTCTGATTGCTTCCCTCTGTGTAGGAAGTACAGCACACACTATGTAATGGTAGAATTGGGGTTTACAACCACTTTCAAGATTATTTCACTCATATCATGGTGTGAATCTTTTCTGTGCATATTTCCTGCTTGTACTAAACCCTCTCCATGCTGGATTTGTGCCTGTGTCTAATCCAGCAGAGAGAGTTACCTAGATTTCCATCAGTTATATAGCTAGCTTAGAAGAATATTCCGCCAGTTAGAACAGAGATACCTAATTATTAATTGACTCTGAGGTAACCAGTCCTTGCTTTACCCATTTAGTGCTGAGCACCAAGTAGGGAAACAGCAAATATCATCTTAAGATGATTCTAACATATTTTGGTATGGGCAGCACTTTAATACTGAGAGGCAAACAGGGGAACAACAAGTACCATCTTCTAATGTATTTTGGTATGGGCAGCCCTTTAATACCATAAAGGCAAGCAGGGGAACAACAACTATGATATTCTAATGTATTTTGGCATAGGCAGCCCAATTAATACTAAAAGCCAAACAGGTACCATATTTTAATGTCTTTTGGTATGGACAGCCCTTTAATACTGAGAGTCAAAGAGGGGAACAACAACTACAATCTTCTAATGTCGAACCACCAACTTACTGCTCTGCGAACTGACACTAACTACCATGTCACAGAGGCGGTCCAATGCTCCACACAATGTCATGACAAAGCACCACACACAAGCACGCACCTAGCTGGTCGTTGCCCTTCTGGACTCTGATGGACTTCTCGTAGGACATCGGTATGGCATCAGTGCTGGAAGTCCTCCACCCACGGAGGAGGCTCGGAGAGGCCAGCGGCGAGAGGCCCGGGGACGTGGTGCTGCGCGGTGTGGAGGGCGGCGATGACACCACCTTAAGGTCACTTGAGGTCAGGAGGTCAGAGGAGGAGGACGCCTCGCTGTCCGCGCTCTCAGACTTCCGATGAGCTATCACCACCCGTGGACTCAACTGGAATGGACGAGAGAAAAGCATGAATCAAAGTTCTAGGTATCTTTGAAAATTAATAACAGTTGTATTTGACATCACTGTCTTTTTTACTTTCACTTCCTTTGACTTTGTCCATCATCTGTTCCGTAAATAATGGGTTATATCCCTTCGACCAGACAGTACCTGCGATGATAACAATTCACTATCGTCGCTGTAGTCAATTATACTAGCATGTGTGTGCTCTTTGCACATGTTTGTTCGCTTGATCGCTTGATCGATTGATTAATTGATTGACTGATTGATTTATTAATCGATTGATCGTTTTGATTTTATTTTATTTTATTAATTGTTTGTCTGAATGGGAAAGTTTACAATGATGTGTTCAATGATATTTTTATAAAAATCTGGCCACCTTTTGAAGAAGTTCCTGCATCCATTATGACACCATAGCACTCTTGTATCTCACATTGTTGCTGATCACTACCAGAGTGCAATGGTTGGATAAACGATCTTCATAATGCCCATGATCTCCTTCCACAGAACAACTATAGCAGTACGAGAATCGTAACTCCTTTACACTTAACATTGTGTTACGCTATGATCGTTCTGTGAAGCGGGGGCCTGGTAATGGTAGGAAAAGACCTTGCCAGCGTTTCATCAGTGAGTGAGCGAATATGGAGTTTAACGTCGCTGCGGGAATCTTTCACCCATTTGCGACGATGGCCTGTGTTTCATGAAAGGGGTGTAAATTTACACTGGACATATATCAGGACGTAAATCTGTGCATGCACTCTGTGCTTTATGTCCGGCGTAAATATACGCTACTTTTGTGAAACTTAGGCCAAGGTTGCATTCAAGGACACAAGGGCTTGCAAGCGGCTGACCAAACTAGCCACTGTCTCAAGAGTTGTATGAAGCGTACATGGGACAGCGAACCAGTTTAGCTAAGCGTCTTACACAGCCCTATGCTGATTGAACGCACCCCTGGTAGCACTATCCAGCCCTATGCTGATTGAACGCACCCCTGGTAACACTATCCAGCCCTATGCTGATTGAACGCACCCCTGGTAGCACTATCCAACCCTATGCTGATTGAATACACCCCTGGTAGCACTATCCAGCCCTATGCTGATTGAACGCAACCCTGGTAGCACTATCCAACCATGAAACCTACACCCAATTAACTTTCTATGGAGCACTCGTCATCGTAATTAACGACTTACATTAGTCTTCAGGATGGCTACTGAGATTACTTAGATCTGCTGAATGGTGGGAGGACTGCCTGAGACAACTATGTGATGAACCAAATGAGCTAACCAATGCACTAACATGCCGGACTCAATCTTAACCTTCTTCGTGCTACGGGGTACATCTCTAGTTGCACTCAATTATGATCCAGGTCTGCATTTCACAAAAGTAAATACACACCCCTTTCATGAAACACAGGCCTGATCTCTTTCCCCCTCCCCACCTCCCCGCCCCATTAAATACACAAATGCACTTACATGCTAAATATCAAACTCATAAAAATTTCAATATATCAGTTTATACTTAGATTGATATTCAGGGTTTTACTACCATGTCCTGGACAAAATCTATTAAGACAGAAACTGTTCTTTACATGAAATTCTACGACCTGACACTGACAGGCCAATAAAGATGAGTTTACTATGAGCAACCAAGCAGATAATTGACATTGTTCCACTTCACTGCTATGCTGTATATAAAAGCTTTTTACTTAGTCATGAAAACATGGCATTAATGTGACACGAAGCCTAAACAATCAATATGCTAACACCCTTGGGGAGAGTCAATGATTAAACTTGGATAATATACAGTTTCCCCACAGTATTTAAGTGATATCTCCACGGCCTACTCGTGGTGATCGGGCGCACAACCCACAACAGCAATTCATTGGGAAAGCATCATTAATAATAATAAGAATAAGAATAAGAAGAAGAAGAAGAAGAAGAAGAAAATAATAACAAGAATAACATTTATTTAAAGTCGCTTTCTAGAATCTTTCACTAATATCACAACTTGTCAGTTTAGGGCAGGAGAAAACCCGCAACATCGGTAGCGCTGAATGTTGCAGTAAACCTGCAAGCACCGGCTGGTACTGACAAGACCAAGGATGATAACTGCATTGCCACTCTACAGTCAGTGCATCCTATCAATATCGCGTCAGAAAGGTAAGTTTCGTGAAGATTAATGCCGGGCCCCCTTGGCGGGATTTGAACCTGGAACCTTTGGCTCCGAAGTCCAACACTCTACCACTGCACTACATCCCGCCCCACAAAAATAACAATAAGAATAACAAAAACAATAATAATAATAATAATAATGATAAGAAGAAATAGAAGAAAAAATAATAGACACAAAAAAGGAACAATCATAATATTAATTACTAAAATAATCCTCACTAATTATTACTGTCATAATGAATTGAGCAATGGAAATGTACAACAATGACAATAATCATAATAGTAATAATAATAATAACAACAATGAATATGAATATGAACAAATCATAATAAACGGTAATAACAACAATAATAACTGTACTACTACTACTAGCACTGTTGTTATTAGCGGAGGAGCAGTGTACACATACCCGAGACTCGGCCTCGTATGTGACCTCGGCTGTGTTAGTAGCTGCCATTGGTGGGAGTGACACGGGAAGGGGAGGGGGTGGAACATCTTCCTGCAAGCCACGGAACACCTTGTTAGAGGTCAGAACACCAGAACACCACAGCATGCAGATGCAGAACACTACAGTCTGCCACAACATCACATACACAGCTGAGAGTATATTTTCCAGACACAGAGATTACGAAACTTTTTTTTTAGTAAGATTTCATGCTCATGCTCATGCTCATGCTCCAATTTTATATGGAGATTTGTGAACGAAACTGAGTTGAGCATGAAATTGTACTAAAAAAAATATTTTTTTAATCACAGGGTCAAGCTAAGATGGAACATATCTTTTATGTAATGGTTACCAGTACACATACTGCCATATATCAAATGTCAAATATCAAATGTCTAGATCAATTCAGATTGTCTTTTTAAACAGGATGAAAATGGACAATATATTGTTGATTTTTATATGCATATATGGATAAGAACAACATATTGAAATCTATATAATATAATCAGAATCATTATATGACAGTATGTGTCAACTTCACGTTCATTGGTACATCACTGTCACAAACTATCACCATTACACATGACAACGAAGTGATAATTTGCGAGTAAATAAATTCACTGGTGAAACTTGATTGTGTTGTTTTCATTTCTTCTAGTAATAATATTTTTAAATAACTGGTATTAGTCAGAATGCATTTGAGTTGACATGACAAATACATCTTCGTCTAAACTCAACATTGCTCATAAGGAGGAATTGTTTTATTTATTAATTAACTTCACAACATATTAATGCAAATGTTAAACCATTAACACCTTGGTGTGGGATATACCAGTAGATTCAAACTGAGCAAATGCATCTAATAAAATGGAAGAAAGATATGGAACAGAATAGATCTGTATGTACTGTAATGAATAGGGCTGCCCTACTATAAACGTAGATAATGGACCCAATAAATCATTGATGAGAGCAAATTGCTTCATTCAATACACCGTTCGATGATGCTCATTTAGCTTCATAATTCATGTAGTAGTAATGAACGAGACCATCAAGGGATTTACGTTACAAGAATGAACCTAAACGATTATTGTCGGTTTTATTATTATTAATATTATTATTATTATTATTATTAATAATAATAATAAATGCATTTGTAGAGTGTGTCCACTCACCGTTATACAGTATTCTGTTAAAATGTTTACTGCAATTTATTATTTTTATTATTATTATTATTATTATTATTACTGGTATAATGTATTATCATTAAAATAAAATTATTATAATATAAATGCACAGAAATACTAGGCTTTATCAGTGAAAATATAGTAAATTTCAGCTTAATTATTATTATTATTATTACTATTATTATTATTAGATGTCTTATTATTAAAATAAAGTAATTATTATAATAAATTCAAAGAAATACCAGATTTGATCATTGAAAATAGCACTTTTCAGCTTTTACAGTAAAAAAAATATTTAATATCATAGTCAAAATATGATTTCACGTCTGAATATTGGTTATAGTTTATTAAATTGCTAGAGTGAGTTATTGTTTTTACAGCACAGCAAGAATATTTCACCCATACACGACGATAAATTACTTGATAACTGTGATCATGACACAGGAACAAAACCAGAGATTCTACTCATGTAAATATTGACACAAATATTAAAAGTCCTTATTAACATTACAATGGTTGTGCAATGCACTCATTAACATTTCCTCAATTACATATAACATTTTAATGAACATTTTCTAATGATAACTTTATCCCCCCCCCCCCCCCTTCTCTTGAACATAATTCCTTTAGCTCTCACAGCCATACCATCTACATCTTCTTTCAAATCTGAATTCAAAACACCTGTATCAAACCTTTTATTTTAAGCTGCTAGTCTATCCTACATGGATATCTTTGTTGTTAAGTGCCACTGAGTACCTTCAGATGGGTATTATGTGCTATGCATGTACATTATTATTATTAATAATAAAGTAAACATACATTATTATTATTATTATTATTATTATTATTATTATTAATAATAATAATAACACTAATAATAACACTAATAATACATAAAACAGTTGACCATTGTGAACAGAATGGATATACGGTAGTATCATATACCATAATGCGTGACTGACCTACATTTATCATTCTCAAAAACATTCCAAATCATTCCACAATTTGGCAATACATGTATTGGACCAATCACACTATCAGAATTGTCTTTCAATGACATACTTACGACCTCCATCCTAAAATATGTAACCAGAAAAAGAAATATATCCAAATGTGGAACATCACTTCACGCTCTCACATACAGGTATAATATCCTTCAGAATGTGGGTCACTTCAAACAATAACAAGTCCAGCATGTATACTTCTACCACTGAAGTCACAGTCGACTGCCTTAAATAATCTAATACCAGTATATTCTACTGTTTACATGATGTATATTTATCATTTACCGTCGATCCTGGTCTCGGTTCGTATGTCGACTGCTGACCAACGGACAAAGTCCTCGGTTTCTGACAACACAGATGCATCTTGTTCCTCGTGCGCGTTCCTTACGCAAAGAAACAAACCCTTCTACCTTCCTCTTTTCTCTCTACTTGCAGGACCAGAAGACAACGAGAACGAGAACTGCACCAAGGGATGTACCTGTCCCATTGGTATTACCCATGTCAAAGTTGTGCGGACAGGCATCATGCCATCCAGAAGGATCCCGACAATCGGATTATAGATTTCATCAATATATCATTATGTAGTTGTCTATGCCTGGATGGTTCATTTGCTGCCATTTACAGATATGTTAAACAGGCGGCCGGCCTGTCATGTAATCCAATACAGTTATCACACATGTGTATATTTTAACCAGCACTCTCTAGGCACAAGCTATTGTTCGTTTCTACAGTGTTTGCGTCAGTCGGATTCACTGGTATATGAATGTAATTATCACTCTGCATTGCTGGGTAATATTTTCCCGATTATACATATATTTCTTAAGGTCTGCCTGCTATCACCTTTTTGTGTATGAAGATAGAAATTGTGTATTGAATTTGATTAGCCACTTCTATACAGTTGAACAGGTTAGTGTAACAGGAATATCATATTTATCATAAAAAAAATAAAAATATTGTAACATGTTACAATTGGATACTTTTTTTTCTTCTTCTTTTTTTTTTAATTGGGGTTTAAAGTTGCTTTTTAGAATCTTTCACTAATACCACGACTTGTCAGTTTAGGTCAGGAGGAAACCCGCAACATCCGTAGCGCTGAATGTTACAGTAAACCTGCGAGCACTGGCTGGTACTGACAAGACCAAGGATTATAACTGCAGTGCCACTCTACAGTCAGTGCATCCTATCAATATCGTGTCAGAAAGGTAACTTTCGCGAACATCAATGCCAGGTCCCCGGGACGGGATTTGATACTATTGGATGAAACACAGCGTCAGCCAGACAAGATGTAATGGGTTAATATGTAGTGGGTTTGATGTAGTAAGCTCTTGTTATCCAGATGTAAAAGTATTTCTAAGGAGTGATATAACATGTGAGACAGCTACGCTTACTTATAATGACATAGGTAGTACCCAGATGTGATACCTACATAGGAAGATTTAGGCACTATCTTTAGACATTGACTGTTATAAATTTCCCATTGAGTATAATGGTTTCTGTATTTCCCTGTTCAAATGATTCACTTCCTTTGTTATCATAAAGTTCAATAACAGAAAGACAACTCTTAAAATTCCTGTATAATATTTTATCAAATATGTAATACTCGTTCTTTCTTGTTTGCATTTACAACATCAGTTTACAATATCGTTATAATGCCAAGGTAGGTTTCAGTTCATTGCATTTGTCCCTATTACTAGTACTTTACTTGTTCATAGTTCATTGAATACAGCCAAAGAAGACAAAATACAATGCTATGTAAAGAATGCTTTCTAGTTTAGACAAGGTGCAATAGAGATATGTACGTTCTGTTGTTAATAATTTATTATCTTCATAAAATGTGCTGCAGTGCATGACATGCAGTTTTCAGACCACACAGTAAAATTAAATTATGATAGATAAACTATTTCTTATCTTTAACTATAGAATCTGAGTAACACTACTCATAATGTGTGTAAATTATTCCATGTGTGCTGTTAGGAAATTCAACAACTTTACTGTCTTCAAGTCGAAACTCATATTTATAATATTTGCTCCCATACTTAAATTCTTTTAGTGTTTTCATAACATATTATAGTCTTACATGTACATAGTTTTGTATATGTTTATTCCCACATTGTAGCCATGAGCAAGCAGTATACATCGATTAGGTGCATCATAAATATGCATTATTATGAATACATTATTATGATTATTATTATTATTATTACTATTACTATTACTATATTGTATTATTGTTATTTATGTTGAGAATACTTCTAAAATCAAATACATTGTAGGAAAGTGTTTATAATTTCTGTAAATGACCATCATACTTAATGTATATAATATACCATCCACATAATCACTTCTATTCCTTTCAGTAAAGCTCTCTTGCAAAACAAGCTTTAGGAAATACTAGAATGCAAGGATAAAGTTTTGGAAGCATTCGGAGAGAATGATCTTCTCTTTACCTTCTTTGCGCCCCGAGGTCGAGGACTGGGGCGAGAGGTGAGAGATAGGCGAGGTTTGGGAGGGATAGGGGGCGGAACCAGTCTGGGGCTCTCGTCGTTGTGCGTCTCACTGCTGGTGTTACGAGATCGGAGAGAAGCTCCCTGCGACAGCTAGTGCACACATAGCAAACAAAACACGGACATTAACAACAAGTAGTACATATCAACAATCTAGCATGCTACAAGTGTGGAGTCTGAACATATTTATAGGAGAACGTGTTTGATGGTTCATTATTATAATGTCAGATGACAAATAACATTTAAAAGTCTCAATTTTCTTTTGTATTTATCATCAAACATTTAATATCCATTTGAAAATGTTATTTTTATTATTTTGGTATTTAATTTTCACATAGTAGCACTTTTTTTTCCAAATCCATAAAATTCTTAAATTATTTTATAATTTCTAATTTAAAAGAAATATGAAACCGACTGAGAAAAAAATATAGAAGTTTCAGTCTCCACACAACTCCTACTCAAAACTGAAATACACTGAACAGAACTCATAATTGACAACAATTACACAAAGTATGTATGGCAAGGAAGCATGTCTGATAAATCAATAATTCATTTTAATATTAATCCTTGCATCTCGTTTTAATATTAGTGCTTGCATCTAGACAACGCAATTCATAATTCAAATATATGATAATATAACAGAAAATAACATAAGTATTAATGTGGAACATACAATACTACAGTTTACATTGGACTCTAGCAACACAGACATGTTACATGCTGAATAATGCAGACCAGAAAGCAAACTTAGTTGAATAATTACTGTAAACCTGGCAGAAAGAATTTATCCAAAAGCACATAGAAACATAAATGAGAGCACTGTATGAGGTATGCATAATTAACTCACACATATTAAAACAAATATATTTTGTTTCAACTAATAATATATAACTACAAAGCATAGGTCTACATACATAGGTCTACATACATGAAACAAATAGATTTAGTTTCAAAATGTGATATATATAAAACTACAAAGCATAGGTCTATATAGCGGGATACCTATACCGGGATGTCGGTATATAACAAAATAAATAGATTTTGTTTTGACACTAGATATGTAACTACAAACTATAGGTGTATGTAATGGTATACATATTTACTAAATGCTGGTATATATATTAAAAAAAAGAAAGAAAGATTTTGTTTCGACACTAGATTTTAACTACGGTACAAAGCATAGGTCTACATATCAGGACAAAATAAAATAAAATTTTGGGGCATAATTAACCCTCTACCAGCTGGTAAATTCCAGTCCACATTATAACCATGAGACTGTGAGGTGTTGATAACCTTTCTACGCATCCCAAAGATTGCAACTATTCATCACCAACAAAACTTAATGTAATTGTTCTCTCATTTTACTTCTATGTGACCATGACCACAACACTAGGAGACATGACAGATGGAATACAACAGAATATACATGTTTTGTACGACGTCATGCTGGATTAGGTCATGCTGAACTCATGCAGTTATACATCATTCAACATTACATGCATGTACCAGTAACAAAACAATAGTGAAAACTAACATTAATTTAAATAATTATTTTTATTAAATGTTACTTATAAGCTATAAAATAAACTGTTGTACGCACAGAATTGATTATAGTCCAATATTTTTCTTTTTATCAATCCAGATAAATCACAAGCTATAGTATTAACTTCATGAAGTGCAAATATGTTAAATATTAGCTAATTAATTAAACTTTGTTGAAACATGACACACCCAAAAAATCAATTATCTATGCCAATCTCCACCACAGAAAGAGATCACAGGTTATGCTCCAGATGTTTACAAATCGTTAATTATATACGCAGAATAAATCAATATTGACATGAGGGTGAAGGACACTGTGATAAGGGCCTGCCAACATTAGTCTTGTGTAAACTGAATCTAACTAACAAATAATTCTCAAACATATCAAAGATAAGGTCAATGTGACATTCGTGACATTTGAGTAAGACAATATTTGTATTGTGTGGATGTAATCCACACTTTTCGAGGTGTATCGGTCAATATCCGTACAGTTTTGATCGTGGTTTTGATTTGTATATGCAGTTTGGTTTTATATGGTAGAAATATGGTTGTATTTGGTATTAAGCATTTAATTACCTTGCAAAGTAACATTAAAACCTCCCCACAGAATTAAAGGTCTACGATGGTAGAAGTAGATAACATGGTCCATATGTTTTATGAATGTAAAATAGGTGTGTAGCTGAGCATGAAACCATGGTAACCAGTTCACTCCAGATACTGAGGACAATCTTATCTTAATTTTCTGAAATTGTTTCATATTTGACTGGTGAAATAGGATTACATTTACTTTTATTTTAATGCAAAACTGCTCAAATGTACTCCAGGTTTAACCCTCTCCATGTTGAAGGCAACCTGAGATGCCCCAAAGGGCAGTAATTGTGCCTAATTCAGCAGGGAAATGTTAAAATAAATTAAGTACTGGGAGAGAAAAGAAAGTTGGGGCCATGAAACTACATTACAGTTATACATTTCTTGTTAATATCATGAATCAATATTGCCTTTATTTCTAGAGAAGCATGAACAATAAAAATAATAAATAGGAACCGTTACATTTCCGAAGGAACTCTACCAACAAATTGTTTTACATTGATTACCCAACTAGTACATAAACCTTGGTGTGGAAAACAGAAGTGTTTTTGTCCAATATGCACAACTACATATTTCCTGCTAAGTGAATAAATGCTACAACTTTGTAATGAGAAACTTTGAATTATTTCTACATAACACTACAACATGTACTGTCATTGTACACATTCAAAATGCATCGTTGGGTTCTCTATGGTCAAAGGGAAGTAACCCATGAAAAATATGCTTCAATATCCAAAAGTGATACCATAGATATCCTCTATTCCCCCTCACCACCATAGAATGGTGAAGACAGTTTTGGCAGTATAAATGTCGATAATATCAGTACCAAGTACTTTGAATTAATAGCTCAGTGCTCATGATAATTAGTGACTGTACACCTTTAATGACAAATAATGTAGAACTTTGGTGTTCAGTCTGAACTCCTCACACCGATTCCAACAGTCAGTAGCAGTGTTCGAAATAGAGCCCGTCCGCACACCCACGACAGGTTATTTTCAGCGAGGACTGGTAACGTTTTATCCTTGCACGCCCGCATGTCGTGTTACATTTTGTTTGTTTTTCAAGATGTATATCATCGATCACTGGCCAACATGTATGAGGACGGGTAACTTCTCAGACTTACCAGTCCTCATGTCTGGCAGTGAAATTGCTGGAGTTGTATACACTGTCAGTAGATGTCTGATCAAGGTACAGTAGAGTATGTCATGTTACACACTGTGTAGTGGGGAGTTCCCATCCACAAACATAACAATCTGATACCATTATCTAATACCAGTTGAATATATTTCAATCAAAATTGTCAAGATATTGATGGTTAGTATAAGCAACTATTTAGTTTTAAAATCCTACCATGTAGGATGCTACATAAAATTAAATAAAAAAGCAGCTTTTTATTTTTAAGAAGAAAATTATAATTTTCTGTCGGCTACAATTCTAGTGTTATTGATATAGACTTGGTAAAAGGCAAGTGCTCATCTCAGCATTGTACATGTTTCAAAATTGTATGTCAAGGACTGACCAGAATACCAGAAGTGTTCATTCAACATCAGAAGTGTTCATTCAACATCAGAGAGGTATTTATTCTGCTCATAATCAGATAATCATGATGGGCAATAAATACCTTTACATTTAAAGAAGGCCTACGAAAAAGGAATTTCTCATCCTAAGAAATGTGCACCTTTACTTCGTTACCCATCTTGCAATGAACACTCTCAAGGTGTTGAGAAAGCGTTGAGCTCAGTTAGTGTGAAGATAATGTGCTCACCCAACCGACATGCAGTGGACATGCAAAGAGTATGCTTAGATTGGATCTATATTTTATTTCCCTCCCAATAAGACCCTCAAAATTCTCCAACGAAATGCATACAATTTCAACAGTTTAAATTGCATTTTGTGTTAACCCTCTCTATGCTGAAGGCAACCAGAGATGCCCTAAAGAGCAATGTCTGTGCCTAATCCAGCTGGAAGAGGGTTAATGATAATATTATTTTTCTTTTCATTTTTGTGTGTGTGTGTGTGCACAATAATAAACTAGATCCAATCTAGCTCATGAAAGTGTCACTTGTTTATTACAAATCAAATCTTGTGCACAGAGAGCCTTCTTTAACAAGCCAGTTAAATTATTCAAGTATTTTCCAGTATGATCTTGACATGGCCTTGCATATGACTTGGCCAACCTGACCATAACAAGTGACACGTGTCATGACACAAATTAGTATATTAGACCAGTGCCCTGCTCTAGGTAATAGCATATTCCCATCCCAGTAGACCAGTTAGCCAAGCCAGCAAGTAAGTAAGGATGCCACTAGTCAGATTCCAAGTAGAAGAATATTGCAAATGCATATAGCTCATGCCAAGACGTCTTGCAAACTGAAATTGAAAAGAGATGTTCACTGAACCGTGACAATATATGTACCTCATCCAAATCTTCTTTGACGTGTTTGCTTCCTGTTTCTGGTCTAATATCGACGTCGACGTCCATAGCACCGTGGGACTCGGTCCTCGGGGGAACTGGGGGAGCATCGTCCTCCGGGAACGTGAAGATGTCGGCGCTGACCTTCGTGGCCTCCTCGTAGGACGGCAGCGGCGCTCGCATGTCCAGCGACCTCTGGGTCTGCACGGACTCGAAACGTTCCTGGACGATCACTTCGGGGTCTATGTTCTCGTAAGCTAAGGCGCGGGTATAGCTTGGCAGTTGGTCGTCATTTCGATCCGATTTCTTTGGGGACGAGGATTTCCTTGAAGTTTTGATCGCGTCCTCGTCGCTCTCGTAAAAACTGTCCTTGCGCTTCACGGCCACTCGGACTTTGGTATCGCCAGAGGAGGAGGAGAAAGACCTGTCGACGGTCGTCTCCTGGGGAGGGAGGGTGATGCTGGTGGAGTCAGGGAGTTCCTCAGTAAAATTGTTTTTCTGAGCATGCTCAGAGCGAGTCAACTCAGAAACAGCGGGGACAGTGGCAAATGGTGGCTGCAGAGGGGAGAAATAGTGTCACCACATATAACAGAGATCCATAACCGTTACCTCCAAGATATGGACCAAAATCAGAAAGAAATTATGAAAATATTCTAATTGATAAAATATCATTACTGAATACTGAAATTCTCTTAGAAATAAATGTGCAATTAATATGCAATAGAAATACTTAAAATTTCCAATGTTATTCTTGGAGGACTAATTATGGAATAATAGCAAACTTGAAATTAACACAAAGACATAAATATTGACTATCAAACTAAATCTTTAATACTTAAAGAGTATTGATAAACCAGTGTCTTTGTGTTATTTTCACAAACCAACTCAATATAACAAAGATATTGCTCAAAATAAAACAAAGCAAGATTTTTAGATTCATCATGCATAGCTCAAAACCAATCAAAGTTCATCAAACCAGAACATTTGTAAACTTGCAAAAATCAATTGATTCCAAATAAAAAGAAACATGACAAAATCCCATATCAATAAACCAAACAAAATTAATCAATTTGCTTTTAGTTTTGATTTTTGATTTTTGATTAATTTTTTTGCAAGTTCACAGTTCCAAGATATCTTCTACTGAGGAATAACATCACTACAGCTATATGCACACACCACAGGATCAGATCCAGTGGTGGACCCAGAGGTGGACCCAGAGATGGACCCAGAGTGCACACACACCCCTCCTACCCACCCCCTCCCCACCTGATGGAAGCTCACACCTGGGTCTGCCACTGGATCACATCAAAATGAAAATGAAGATGAATTACTGCATGTGAATAAACTGTGTTGCTTCCATTCCGTGGAATAAAGCCTTGATTGTGATGGTGTGGGTATGTGCTCTTAGTGAAAGTCTGCGAGTCCTCAATGACAGCATGTGAGACCTCGGTGAAAGTATGTGATGTGTGCATTGTGTGGGACCCCAATGAAAGTAAATGGGACCTCAATAAAAGTGTGTGAGACCTTGTAGAGCTTGTATTCAATAATTGTAACAATGATAATAGTACGAATAAGGGCCAGGCCTTCTTCTATAATTCTACAAATATTTATATTATATTCTTTCCCTCTTCATTGATATTTTATAGTTAAATAATTTCATCATTACATTTTCTTGTTATCACTTAATTATTTAGGTTTTAGTAAATACATGTATGTGATGAATTTCTACAGGCATACAATTTTAAATGACGCCGCAGCAGTCTGCCGATCTGTGTAAAATCCCTAATGATGTACTTCGAGGCATAAATGAGCTGGGGAGAACCAAGGGAGGCAACTCGGCCGAAAGAAAATATATTGACGATATTCAACATGGAAAGCAACAGTCAGGCTGCTTTCCTGATGGATTGGACAATACTAGGATAAAAAACCCTGTGTTCCTGTAAAACACATAACTGTGTAGCATCCTAATCAGTCTTGATGAGGAAATGTACCATCCTATTGCTCTAGGTATCCTTTCACGAAGCTCTCCTATCCAATAAGAAACCATAACACTCTCTTTGCTGATAGCAATTACACTGCAAAGAGAGCGCTATGGCCTTTTAGTGGTTAGGGAGGTTTGTGAAAGGATCCCCAGACCAATATTTTGCTTATTAATATAAATTGGGATGCTGGCCATTTCTACCAGCATACAGGTACATTGTAGCTGACCCCCTGAATATTTGTGTGTTGTTGTTTGTTATTAATCATACATAATCTGGAAACAAGGATCTCCAATGACGTCACGCCTACCTGATTCCCGTCCTTGAAGTTTTCAGCGAGCGGCAAGGGTTTGGCCACGCCTATTCTAACGATTCCCTTCTGGGCCCCTTTCAGCGCCCCGACTGCTTCATCCAGCGTGGCGTGTTCCACGTTGATGTCATTGACGAAGATGAGGCGGTCGCCGGGCACCAGTCTCCCGTCAAGTTGAGCAACTCCTTTTGGCACCAAGCTGCGAATCACTATCACAGTTTCATTGGGATTCGCGGGGTCCTGAAACAAATAGTAAAAGTCATGAGTTGTTTCTCCGGGGTGGTATCCTATAAACAGCTTGACTTAAGTCAGCAAAAAAAACCTTAGTTTCCGACATACATCTATCTCGACTTAAGTTTCTGCATTTGGTATTAGTAAGGCTTAGTTTTTACTAAGTTTTGATGAAAAACTTAAGTCATTTACAGGGTAGGTATAAGTTTTTATAACTAAGGCCACCTGATGCAGACTGTCAACATCGTCTTAGACCGTGAATGAATTTGGATACTTGCACAAATGAGAAACTGATATGATGATATAAACTTGACTGACAAACTGTCCAGCACGTATGTGAGCGTTCTGACGGTAGTATCTTATAGTAACTATTTTGTTGGATACTGGGTTATCGTTTCTCGAAGCTATCATATCCACTATCCACTAAATATGAGAGCTTTGAGAAACAATACCCTGGTTACCTTAGAGATACATCGCTTCATACAGGACTCATG
This sequence comes from Lepetodrilus fucensis, assembly GCA_032361325.1. Lineage (NCBI taxonomy): Eukaryota > Metazoa > Mollusca > Gastropoda > Lepetellida > Lepetodrilidae > Lepetodrilus > Lepetodrilus fucensis. Next base: position 425 of record JAUTBV010039112.1, on the reverse strand, counting down.
TTAGTATGATTGATTGAATTAGTGTTAATTCGTCTTTCTCTGCGCAGTGGGAATATTTCATCCATACGCGACGACCACAATATTACATTATTACATGTAAGGCACAACAACAAAAAACGAGCACGAAAAATGTTTGTCTACGAATGAGAGTGAGTGATTATGGAGTTTAAGGTCATTGCGTGAATCTTTCACCTATTTGCAATAACGACCAATGAGAAACGCACCTGGTAATCTAATACCTATGTCTATGATGAGAAACGCACCTGGTAATCTAATACCTATGTCTATGAGAAACGCACCTGGTAATCTAATACCTATGTCTATGATGAGAAACGCACCTGGTAATCAAATGATTTAAACAATATTTATTCTCATGAAAGACATTACACACAAAACATTTAACAATACAATAATAATATACATAA
>JAUTBV010039001.1:0-20819 GCA_032361325.1 Lepetodrilus fucensis | reverse complement strand
GTTTATTATGATATAATTTCATTAACAGTTTATGGGAAATTGTTGTGATGGTCATGTTGAATTTCTTTCGTTTGGCAGAGTTTGGTTTGTTGACATATTTCATTATTAAAACATATTTTATCTGAAAGCATGTATATTTGATTTGTCTACACAAGTTAAGCATTGTGAGCAACAAGGTACATTTTCCTCATGTCCCACTGGTTTTCAATATTTTCATTTTTTGTTTTCCATAATTCTGTTTGACCATGAAATATGTCAAGAAATTGTGATTGTATGCCTTTAGTATTGAAATATGTCAAGAAATTTTGATTGTATGCCTTTAGTATTGTATCCTCGTACTGCATTGCATCCCAAACTTTCTCCAGTCAAAATTATATAATGCCCGACTCAAACATTTATAGGCTGACACTGCTCTCTCATGCCACCAATGAATAGCAAGTTCAGACAAGACGAAGAGCAAACAATTACTAGATTGTGTAGAAATAGACGACAAGCAGGTAGCATCTCTGGTTGCCTTCAGCATGGAAAGGGTTAATCTCTTCACTTTTCTTCAGTCAGTTTCGAGTTCCATCTTGAAATGAGCAATTGCACAAAACAACAATACACAATTTTAAATGTATATGTTTTATTTTTGCGATTTATAGTATTTTTGTTTTGTTTTGTACAAGCACCTCTGCAAAACACAGAGCTGCAATGTGTTGCCACAGACAACAGCAGGTGATATATTATATAAACCAGTCGTTTTGACCCTTGTAGTCGCATTTCCCACAACCAGAAAAATGGTCAACAAAAATAGATTTCTCTTTAATTCTTCCTACAAGGTATTGTATGTACATATGACTAGGACAGTTTCTGAGGGCCGTCACATAGCATTTATAGGACCTTGTCGGGACCCCCCCAAATGCGGACTCCCCACACAAATACTGGAACCCCTATTAGGGGCTCCTATTTAGTTTCGAAGCCCACACACTGTTTGAGCTCCCTAGCTCGGTAATAGAACATGTACCAATAGTCGGCAGTCTATATATGCATATTCCAGTAATGGCCCCTCATATTCAAACGGTCGCCTAGCAACTAGGTCCTCGACCCCCCACGTAATCACAGATTCATACTATGTACAAAAAAAAACATTCAAAAATAAAATTATCAAATTTGGTTTCCAAGGAAACAGAATGTAATACTTGTTTCCAGTCTAGCACATGACAGTTTGTCGCATAAAAATAAAACGAAAACAAATTCTCATAAATGAGCAGGTGACAATGAAACGAGCGATGGTCATCAGTTACAGCATGATTTAACAATTCTTTAAAATAATGAAATAATGAGAATGTCCTATTTGTTCTCTACAACATTCTTACCACAAAGTGAGTATTGACTATGAACTACACATAAGGCATGCATGCATGAATAAAATGGTTGGTGGTAAATAATAGATAAAATAGCCAATGACAAAGAGTATGAGCAATGAAACAATATGATTGGCCAACAATATACAACAAAGTGGTTACCTCCCTTTTATACCACCAAACTTAAATATGTTAGGATAACTCGTCTTAACTGGTTTGGACTTGTATGCCAATCAAAACTGTTGATTTACATATAGCATTATATGATATACAGTAACAATATATTAATTTCGAACTGTTAGGATACCAGGAAATAAATACTAACTTGACGGTCATTCAGTCTCTGTTGAGAATAAACAGATCTAAAATTGAAAATGCCTACCGTAGTACATTTGACATCGTGTATGCCCAATAAATCGCAGTTCACAGTACTGGATATTATTATTTGTAAACAAACTGTCTACAAAGAAGCATATGGGTACATAAAATCTTGCCATTTATTTTGGTCGTCCCTCCAAGGGTTACCATGGAAACAAGCCCTCCACCACAATGAAGATGAGACAACATTGGTATATTATTACGTGCGTTACGTACAGCACTCTTGAAAAGATCGTCTCGTTCCAAGACGAGTCGACTTTGGGGTGAAAAAAACGTCGGCATTCAAGCCGTTTCTATTTCGGCGGAAAAGTTTCCGCGACGTTCGATGGACCGAAGCTGAATGGATTCCACGGCAATGTCTGGATGCATGGTGGCCTGGTACTCCTGCGTGTCGTTGTCCCTGGCGACGCCATGTCGGGACGTGGGCAGGACGGGCAGGTTAGGACTGTCCTCCATATGAGCCTCGTTCTGGGGTCTGGGCTGGCCGGCTGTCTTGGGACTGCTTATGGCGGGCTTGTCGGCGACGATGTAGTTGTCGTCGTCGCTGTGGAAGAGGCCGGAGGAGCACCAGGACTTGTCCCATGGGTAGAAGGCTCGTACGTCGTCGCTCTGACCTTCATCAAGGTCATCTTTCACAGACAGCAGCACGCGAGATTTCACTGCAAAAACATCAAGGAAAAAAATTCCACACATTGTATTTTTTTAAATTTGTTTCCAAATTATATTATGTGATTGTGTTAGCTTTAGTAAAGGTGATGTGAGATGATTATGGAGTTAGTGAGAAATATTAGATGTGATGCCTCGATATATAACAGAGGGTTTCTAAATTATAAATGAGTGAATCCAACCACCAAATAATGAATGAACGATCAGTCACCAATAATAAATGAGAGTATGTTAACCACAGTCAATGCACGTCTTCTAAAGTTTATTTTTGTCTTGCTACTAGCACTCAACAATTGCAATGGAACCCTTGTCACCTCCATGTTATTCAATAAGCCGACATACACTATAATTTCAAAACTATAAGTACCGTAACAGACTTAGTGATTGTTCTTGAACATTAAAGTCTTTACCAAGTTTGTACAAACCCATTGGTAAGCATTCTTATAGAATTAACTAATCAAATAAAAGTAGTTTAAAGGTTAAATGATCATGACATTTTTATATTAACATGACAATCAAAGAAATAATGGCATTATTCCTTTTGAATAAATACTCCTCACAATTCAGCAATACACCATGAATAATGATCCCGATATCTCCACTAACCCTCTCCCTGCTGAACGCAACCAGAGATGCCTTAATGAGCAGTGCCTGTGTCTAATCCAGCAGTGAGAGAGTTAAGCATAAGTTTACAATCTGTCTAACTTTCTTGGTCTGGCTCATATGGTCATAATAACGGAGGTGACAGAAGCATCTCTGCAGTGTTGAATGACGAGACACACACATGCGGAGAAACTCACTATTGGGTGTTGCATAGTCGCCGTGCACCTTGGCACCAGCGATGCTGGGTGCATGGTCGGGCGCCGGGTGGATATAGTCTGGCTTGGACATGAACACTGGAGCCAGTCCCCGTGAGCCCGAGGAGTAGCCAATGTTGAGAGAAGTGGGAGACCAGCTGCCCAGGAAAACAGCAAAGCACAAAACAAGGACCTGCAGCAGACAAAAAAATGGCTGACAGTCAGATACTTGCCGTCTGCTTGCTTGTGAGGAATTTTCCTGGATTTAGACATTTTAGGTAACGGTAGGGGATAAAATTTTGAAGAAGATTTATAGGAAATGCCTTCATAAGGCTTCATAAGATCGGAAAGTAAAAACTAGAGGGATAATTTAAATCATAATTGGGGTAATTTAAATCATAATATTTATAAAAAAATTATAGTTGGGCTGCAGTTCCCTGTTCTAATCCCGTCACCCACAAACCAACACAATCAACGTCACGTTCCAAGGCTTCACAATACAGTATAATGTTTATAATTGGACCCAGATCTTCAAACGGGTTGTATTTACAAAGAGAACACTTTTCTGTTATTAAAACTGCATCGTAAAGCAATGTGGAAGGCAACATTTGATTGGTCGTTTCATTTCCACCTGACCCCAGGGGAATACAGCCCACCAACAGTCACATAGGATTTCCTTAACATTGACTTAATCTTGAAACAGGAAATAATATTAGAAAGTTTCTAAAGAATAAGAGAAATACTACTGTTACTTAAATAAAATAGAGATATTTTTACTGAATTAGTGCTTTATGTCACTGCAGGAATATTTCACCGATATGTGACGAAATAAAATAGAGAAATAGTAAAACCATGAGTGAGTGATTATGAAGTTTAACATCGCTGCGGGAATCTTTCAGCCATTTGCGATAATACTACTGTTACTGAATAAACCAGAAAATGTATCTACATACTACTGTTACTTAATAAACCAGAAAACTTATCTGGATTTAAAGCAGAATTCACTTTAAATTACCACAGCAGATTAAAAATAAAATATGAAGACGACTGCTTTTTAAACTGCTAATTATACAGAAGATTACATAATAATAGATTATGGTTAGGGTGCAAGAGGGTGAAGGTGTCACGTGCAGTAGGGGGAGATAACTCACCATGAGCACAGTTCCTGTCTGTGTGGCTGATGGAGCAGAGGGGCGTGGCATCTTGGTCACCAGCGATTGGAGTTTATGAAGCTGACCCAACAATGACCTGCAGAATTGGCACAAATCAAAAATTACATTTCACATTAAAAAAATATGTATTTATTGCATTTTCTACAATCATTATGTATCCTTGCATAATATTTGTTAGTTATTGTGTCTGCCCACATACTGCATAATTACTATACAAAAATGCTTTTTTAATTTCCCCTACTTTTCCTCCTCGTTAATTTGATCAATAAATAAAATTTAAACATCCGAAGAATAAAAGATTGTCATAGCATAACATTTGTACCAACCTGTTGTTGTTTTCTAATGAATCAATCTTCTTTTTTAGGTCACAATTTTCTTGATTAAATGATTCAACCCTGAAAATTAAAAAAAACTGGTTGATACCACAGGAACTTACTTTCAGAGTGTTCCTCTGAAGAAAGCATGTAAAGTTTCAATCGTTTAAAATAAACAATTCCTTAAAGCAAGGTCTTACAATTATTTATTACTTTTTAGGAAATAAAATACAGAAATGTACAAACCTTTTTTCTAAAGCTTCAAGATATTCTTTCTTTTTTCTTCTGCTTTCTTGGGCTGAGATCTAAGAGAAATAGTATGCATCACTTAGTAAATGTGTAAAACACACAAAAAATAAGCCATGTATTTAACATTACAACAACTATTCTGTTAAATGTAGTCATCCACAGTAGGGTTTGACAAAATTACAAATTCAAAATTGATTCATATAGTTTTCCCTATTAGTTTTTATGTTCATACCTCAATGAACTATTAAAACTTAGCAGCAATGGTAGTGTTTGTCAAATCTCTCATATCCACTACGAGACCATAAGGATTTTCGTAGGCAACTCTAATACATGGGGATTGTGCACTTACGAGCGCGCTATGGTCTCATAGTGGATATAAGAGCTTCGAGAAATGATACCCAGTTCTTAATATTAAACTGGCCCAAAAATTATGGAATGTTTGTCTTAGCACAATTTCATGCTCAACTCTAGAAATTGTTCACAAATCACCACATAAAAGTTTAACTTGAGCATGTACTTAAAATGTGTACCTTATTTTTAATTTTTCGGCGGATTTTCTTCAGATTTTTTTCTTCCTGTTTTGTGAGGGGTAGTTTGGATGGGACGGGGTAGCCCTCCGACACGAGGGTACGTTTTTCTTCCTCTGACAGTAACAGCAAACCAGACTGAGGCAACTGGAAAATCAACGATAAAAATATTAATAGAATAGAACAGCAAAACTGGAACAAAATTAATTGAAAATGCATTAATTAGATGCATCAATGAAAAACACTGCCATAGAAAAAAACTCGCTTTAAATTCCTGCCACGCTCATATAAAAGTTCAAATTAATAATAATAACTTTAGTATTCCTCAGAATTCTCAAAATAATGTATTTTTGATGACTCACACAAAACATGCGGCCATTAGTCGTGTTGGTAACCAATACACAGATACATGTCAAAAAGAAAAATATTTAACTTTTTTTTTAATTAGTTGTGGACTTGACTCGCAACTAACACGTGACCACAGTGAAGGCAGGAACTTACTGGATTTACGAAGAGAGGCTGTGAGAATGACTTGGATGTGGATGCGTTGATGTGCTGATGTCGTGACGTGGTCTGCACGTGGATGGGACTGGATGGGGCGGAGCGCTGGGGGCTCTGGCTGCCATCGCTGTCACTGCTAGCACTACTGGGAGGGGTCGGGGGCAACACAATCTGGTCCATTGTCACTGTGGGTGAAGAAAGTCACGACATTAGTTGGCAAGTTAAATTGAAGTGAAGTAGATCGAACAGTGAATGCAATAAACATATTTAAAAAGTAGCTAGAACAGTGAATAAAATAAACATCTTTTAACCCTCTCCCTGTTGGATTAGGCAGATACAGACATTTAGGTCATCTCGTGTTGCCTTCAGGCTTCAGCATGGAGAGGGTTAAACATGGTTTGATAATTAGTCCTAAGTGAGCGAGAGATTATGTTAATGTTTTTCGTCACTGCGGGAATATTTCGCCCTTACTTGGCAATTAATACATTAAGTATTCAATAATGTAAATATAAGATTAAATAAATAGTTTGAACATTTAGATCAAATTAAAGTCTTTGAAAAATGTCTTTAAAAAAAGTCTTTAACAGATCCATCAGTCTAAAAATGAGTTTGAAGATCAGTTTACAAATTTTAAAATCCCATCTTTCAAATAATATTATATATTTTAAAATCGAACTAAAAAGTGGGAAAGATTCACCAGAGTAAATGATTATGGAGTTATATTGCTGCATGAATCTTTCACCCATTTGCGATGAAACATTCACCAGTGCAACCCACAGTTGTTGGGTTTTTTAGATCCACATAATGACCACACAACTCTACTCGAGAGAGGGTGTTTGTTCAATCTATCACCTCCTACAGGAGATTACGAAACTTTTCTGAGTACGATTTTATACTCAACTCAAAATTTTGTTAATAAAATGTCATGTTTTTTAGCATAGCACGCAAGTTGAGCACAAAAACGTACTCAGAAAAGCTTCATAATCTCGGGGCCTGGACCGTATTTCCATACCTGTTTGATCCATGGTCTCGTACGTGTCCGGGGGTTCCTGTTTGACTGTGATGGTGGGGAACACTGGCTGGTCGGGCATGATCTGAGAGCTGGTGGACGTGGCCAAGATGATTGTGGGTTGTTTGTTGATGGATGATGTAGTTTTAGGGGATGATGTAAGTAAGGGATCATTGTCCAGAGACTCCTGTTTAATTTCAGACTGACTGCTTTCGGATGAAAATGACTTCTGGGACAGGTCGAGTGCGTTTGGGCCTAGAAAATCAGTGTCGATATCTGAAAGAAAATAATTGTCATATAATCATTGCCGTTATAGAACTGAATTGATTAATTTTTTGAAATTCCAATGTCACAACCAAAATGAAAATAATGTCAAATAAACATTACCTTCATAATATTTTTTCATAAGAGTTATCTCCCCTTGTTCAGTGACCCTCGGCTTGCCTGCATTGATTGTATGAACACAAAACCGTGAATCTTTGGTAAACATATTAATGGATCTTAATTGTTTTTCACAATTAGAGTTATCTCCCCTTTACCAGTGAATGTCGATATTGTATTCAATGATTGCATAAACAAGAAACCATAACATTGTGGAAAGTATGTTAACAGATCAATTGTTAGTATTTATTCACATGCTGATAACAAACAACAGTGTTGACTCGTAGTAGAGCCTAGATAACAATGTGTGTCATTCCACCTGTATGTTCACAGGAAATTTAGGTCAATACATTAATTTCTATGAAAGAAAATGTAGAAAACATAAATCTGTTCCATTATAGAAAAATGGTAAACAAGCTTGTACTGAATTGTGAATATGCAATATATCAGCAAGTATGATAAACAATTAAAAGAGCTTATGAAGAGCAAGTTAGTTGTGATTTTAACATTGCTATTTTAACATTCCCATGAAATTACCAACTCTAGGGCCTGCTCCTTTCTAGCTGTACTGTCTGTACTTTCTGTCTGATGCATGCGTAGTTACACTGTGCAGTAATTGCGCATGCGTTGGACAGAAAGTACAGACAGAACAGCTAGAAAGGAGCAGGCCCTTATTACCAAAAAAATATATATATTTGAAATTTCTTTGTATTTTTAGTTGTACAGTGATGTAATGTTTTATGTTGTAGCGGTAATACAATTAATATTTAATTATTTATTTAGTTGTACAATATTCACGCACCATAAATTGAATATAGAAAGTCTCCACATATAGTTATGGGATATATTGGCAGTATGCATTTGTTTATTACATACTACCAGTACAAATAGGATATAAAATGCCTCTGCATAACGTTATTTGTCTGGTATATGTATTTGCGTATTCGACTATCAGTACATGCTGCACTATTGTATGGATAAGCCTAGGTCTACACGCATGTCTGGGTCATAATAAAGCCAGCTGTTACTTCCCCTGGCTGCCCACATATGGTGTACCTATGTATTAGCGGGCTAACTCGGCCCACAATCAATCCCACAATATCCACACCTGAGTGGAATATTGTTACAAATATCTCAATTAGTACAAATCATAAACAATTTATGATTATCGAGATAAGTGTGGGTCTACATATTTTTTAATGATCCTACATTATGTTTGTATATTATAATAAATAATAGCATAGATATGAAAAGACCGAACATTGTTAAATATTGTGTCGAGTTAATCATGTAGAAAATCTCTTCTTTTTTTCCTGTATCAGTTACAGTATTGACATATTATAATGGGTACATATATACATCTGTTCATAGCCGGACTGAAAATTGCTAAATATTGTGTCGTTAATCATGAAGAAAATTGGTTGCATTTTTTAATATCGAGTATTGACATATCATAATGCATATCTATTCATAGCTTTATAGATAAGACATCAATATTTTATCATATCTTTAAATAGCCTTAGATATATTACATTTAGTTATTATTTTACAGTTCTTGCTTATTACAATGTTAAAGTTTTAAAATAACATGTACAGACGAGGAAATATGATTGTGTAAAAATGTAAAGAACACCCTAAACAAAGTGGAAATATAATTGTAAAAACAAATACCTAAATTAGAGATAATATTGACAATGTCGTCAACATTTTCAGTTGCTGAGGTATAGAAAGTATTATATTGAATTTCTGCAATCTCAAACACAACATCTGCAGTATATAAAATCCATATCTATATCAGATATCATACATAAATGTCATTGTAGTGTAGCCATTATGAAATGTTACAGTTATTGTATATGGCTACATGTTTGTTGTAATATATAGTAAGGCTATATGTTATAATGTGGTGGCATTGTATGGTTGTTCAATATGAGCTGCATCAGCATATGTACAACTTTCAATGAACATAAATTACTTCTAAATTTGATGTTGACTTCTCAATAGAACTGATCACAATATTCATTGAAATCATAGTTAGAAATGTGAATATTAAAAAATTAATTTCATGATAAAATTACCCTAATATCTATAACTACTACTTAAAATATGCAAGTGAATTAGCAGGGTACTTATTATATAGGTTATTATATATATATATGCATAAAATAGTATAATAAAAGAAGTGCTTTATCTTGCACACAAACTCCTTAGACACAGCGAAACACACTTCATAAACTTCAAAACTGAGTAAAGTTGGTTTTATCTTGCTGCTAGAATATCTCACCCATTTGCATGAGTTGCTTGCTTTCGTTAATTGATGTTTTCAGTTGTCAAGGTAAGTCACAACATGACACAGATACCTACTACTACTACTGAAAAACATGTAAACAACATGTCAGAGGTCACTATCACACTTGTGTTTAGTTTTGCAACAAGGTTAAACTAATGAGAGGGTAAACCTGAGTTTCACTCGTACATTTCCCCTGGTCAGGTTAATTTTGTTACACTCTCTCTTGCTCTCTACATCAACGGCATTTTGCAAATAATGAATTAAATAAATAAATGCAAAGTTGGTCAATTAGCTGTTTAAAGACTATACATATAATCTTGTAAGTTACATATTAGGGTTTTCCTTTAATTCAAATCATAGTTTTGAAAAATATAACATTTATTCTTTCTCCATTTCATTACGATCTGTACTGCATACTCAATATGTGTCAAACATTAACTAGCAAGATATCACTTTTGTTTATTCTGAGCTCTACATGTCTGTTGAGTTTGTCTTAAAAGTGACAAAACAAACATAATATTCTATATTGGGATTACTAGATACACAGAACCAAGATACATTGACCACAGCTGACCACAGCTAGTTCTGTTGAGATAGCAAGGGTTAAAACGTGAAAGATCTTAGACCATTGTTAAAAACCTTTTACAATTGTTTTAGTACTAGATCCATGAGACATTTTCACAAAAGAATAAATATGTTAATTTAAGAAATAGAACATATTAATGAAGGATAAATATGCTAATAAAGATAGCTTATTATAATAACATAACAATGCCATGTCCATATTACATGTCTGTCTGTCTGTCTGTACTTTTACGAATACATTTCTCACCTAGGAAACAAGCCATTAAATAACAGTGTTTCTAAACTTTCCAATTCAAATAAAATGCAGCCGCACAAACTCGCCTTCAATCTTGGCGAGACCTAGCGGGGAGCCTGGAGCGTGGTCGAGGGAATAGCTGTGTTCGGACTTGATGCAGGGGGGTTGGGCCGTGTCCGTGATCATCTTGTCGTTGAGGACTGGGTCGTCGAAGAAGCAGTTCAGCCAGTCATTGTCCATGTAGTTGTCGGGGGTCTGGAAGAGACACAGAAATCGATGAAAATCTTGCGTCGAAATAATAATAAAAAGTTCTGGGTGCTGTAATATTCAAAATGTCTGGACGCAATGATATTCACATTTTTTTTAGGCTATAATATTCAGTGTGCCATCAGATTGCCGCTATATCTGGGACCAGTGTCATGTATAGCTTGTTCACGAGATAACGCATTATCTACCAGTTGAGATAACATATTGAGATTAGGTGTTCTCACTTCTACACTGACCTTAGTTATTTTGATGGAAAAAATAGGACATGAATCAACATGAAATGTGCATGAGTCAATACACATTGCCTACATATATATATATATATATATATATATGTATATATAGGCGATACTACATGCCAATACTACAAGCAAGGGTGGAAACCAGCATACAAGGGAGGCAACCTACACATGTCAAATATACATGTAATGTTATTACACAACAAACGTGTTAAAATAATAGAAGAAACTCCCACTATATCCACCACATTTTACAATAATGAAGGTAATTGAGGCTTTTGAAGTTTGAAAGAAATATGCAGTTACTTTAAATTGACAATATCCATAACATTAGTCAACATAAAATTCATGCAAAAGACCACCACCCATAATATAATGTCACTGGATGGGAGCAGGCTTAAAGTTAACTGCCCTGTTTATTGCTCTCAACCTATTGGGTTATAAATTAAGGGGATATTTGAATATTTGTACAATATTAATACATTATATAACTTTCTTCCCTTCATTTTATTGATCAAACTAAATACATATATATTAAACATAACATGTGCACCATATATAATAATTATTATATAACTTTTTTATACCGCAATTTATTGCGTATAGCCCACTATATCATATATAGCCTGCATGGGGTCAAATTGGGCAATTTGGAAAAAATATATCTTCAGACAGCGCGCACCAGCATAGCCCGGGGCTTATAACTCCCAAGACAAAGAGACGAAGCCATGATCATGTCACATCAATGAGCATTGTCTTGATTTAGTATATTAGTATATTAATTTGTTGAAAGCAACTTTCAAGAAATCATACTAGTCATTAGTTGAAAAAACATAGTAACGATTCTTATGCAAGAATTGGCATGTTCATTTTAATAGCCCACAGTACCTTAAAAATAATAGTTTTTTACATATAGCCTGTAGGCTTGGCAAGAAAATTACGGTACATATATTAGACGTCACTTTTCTCATTACTGTACAACCACCTACCAGTAATATTGTTGGTCACCATGGCGACAAGAAGGGAACAAGAGCTTCAGTTAGGAGGTTTAACAGGAAATAATTTCCTTCCTGCCACTGCTGATGTGGGTAATGAAGTATGCATTGTTACATAAGCAGTCCATTGTCCCTGTCTATGCTACGCAATCAGTATGCAGTGGAACAAATACCCATACTCTCAACCTCTTCATACTGAATATATATTCATACATTTTTAAATAATCACTAGAAATATTAACGATTTTGCGCAAACCCTGGCCGTCACTAAATTTATGAAATCCCTAATTACACAATTATACAATAATGTATACGTTGTATATAAAAACTACAGCTTCTTAGATAAACATCAGTCACCAAGACAATTGAGATTGATGGTATACAGTGCAGGCTTATAGCATTGTATCTAATATTATGACATAGTACATAATGAACACCATACACTATCTGTAATATATAATTTATATCGCTAGAGACTCCTACTTACAATGGTTGTGAAGTAGTGCAGACAGATGACTGTGCAAAAATATATAGGCCTACAAATATGAACACCTACAAATATGAACGCCTACAAATATGAACGCCTACAAATATGAACACCAAGTCAAGCACATCAACCTCAACCTGCTTTAAAAACTTTTTTCCCTGCTTTAACAACTTTTTTCCTTCTCCATATGTTTCTAAACAGTGGTTTCTAATTAAGCTGTAATATGTAACTTTGATGCAATTTGTAGTGCATAATGTACAGGTATCTATTATGTACAGTGTGGGATTTTATCAATGTCCTGGTAAAAGTTATGGAAAACCCGAATAAATTTACTTTGCAAAATTCATGAATTACATGCTAAATGTTAACAAAAGTTTTATTGTATTTTATTTTATTTTATTAAAACAAAAACAATTTTCTAAACATTGTCTACTTTAGGACTACTAAAATGTCAGTTGGCATTATCACAAAAAAAAACCAGATGTATTTACAATTTATTCATTCAGCAAGTTACTAAAATGCAAGTACCGAAAGCTGGTTAAAGCTACTTTATCATGATATGAATTACTGGGCAGATGATATTAATTTGAATAAATATGACAATATCTACTTTAATATATTCTTATGACTGTGTAGTAAAGGACAACACTGTTAAATTCTTAATCTGGCAATTGCACATTCTTGTATGTAACATGACTTTGTCTTGCAAACACATGGTAGTAATCTCACACACCCAAATAATGCACATTCTTGCCTTAAACTGATGTGATATTAGTGAAAGATTCTAGAAAGCGACTTTAAACCCCCATTAAAAAATCAAATTTAAATTTAAAATGATGACAAACAACCACCAAGTTTCCAAAGTGTGTCACAATATGTCAGCATGACATCTCAAACATATAGCTAACTTTGAACTTCATGAAACTTCAGAAACTTCTGAGATTTATGTCAACATTTTCTCATTGGAGTTTCAGCATGCAGTGACAACGTGTGTACACGAATGCGGAAGGGTTCATGTTACTGATGTAAATCAAGTTTGTAGGATTACTTTGATGGCTACGAAATGTTTGGATCGCAGTATTTATAGCCTTTTGAGAAATATAGACATGCTCCGAGTTAGTTGGTAAAATGATATTCGTGGATTGTTTTTCACTTTTCTCTCTCGGAAAAGCAACACACGATATAGCCACATGTGTCATTGAACTCAAAGTAAAACAATCATACCAGATGAAACTGGTATGGGAATGAACACATTATTCTATTTTAATACTTTTAATAGTCAATGTTGTATAATATTACATTATTTCAATGTTAAGTTTCTATGACACAGATTATTTCTCTATTGCATTACAGGTGTATTTATAAAAATACATACCGGTATTACAGATTACTTCTAACACAAGCCATGTCCAGTGTAAATAAATTGGCAGATTTCTGTAGATTCGAGGAATACTGCCAGGTCTCTTATTTAAATAATGTCTATACCTTCTACGCCTACGTTCAATTAATTCTATGCTGTTTAGAAGTTATTTTTATATGCTTTATGCTTACAATATACAATTAGCATTACTTCTAAGTGTACAACATTTTCTCATTACGAGTATTTGTTCCATGGGCAATTAAAAAATATTCTCCTTGATTACACCACAGATGTACATTACCATGATGAGAAGGAAGTGCAAGTATAGGAAACAACTTGATATTATTTTTTTCGTGAGATCATCATTAACTGTCCAGCTAACCTGTTTCCTTGAACATGTTGAATGAGGTAAACAGAACAATTAATCTTTCTGTGGGAGAGGCTGGGATAGATACGACAACAACATTTCTTTGTCAAGGTCCATCACACTCCCATGGAAATAGCACTAAAAAAACCACTCACCTTTAAATTTATTTACTTTGTTTTAAGTCCGTGGACAATGAAAGGGAGCAGTCGGGGAAATGGTAACGTGCAAGAGGCATGAATTGGGTCCGTGTTTACATAAGATGTAGTACGCTTGCAATGGAGAAGAGCTGTATCATCATTACATATACGACATATTGTGGTAGGACACTGTACTCTCCATTGACAGCAATATAATACAGTCCTATTATTGACAAAGCCATATAATACAGTCCTATTATTGACAAAGCCATATAATACAGTCCTATTATTGACAAAACCATACAGGACAATGTCCTACCATTGACAAAACCATATAGGATTATGTCCTACCATTGACAAAATCATCTAGGACACTGTCCTACCATTGACAAAACCATATATGACATTGTACCCTACCACTGTGCCAGTGACAAAACCATGTATGTAATACCGGTAATAGGACACTGTACCCTACCATTACAAAACCATTATTTCTTCAAAACGTGTCATGTAGTTAGTTTTTCCAATGCAGAATGGACTTTGACAGTTCCTTGTTATATGTACCATGTACTTACATACTGTGAACTTGTGTATTGTATCATCTTTCTATTTGCAGTTTTCACCCAATCATTACAAGTCGATGTCACGACAATCATGACAACTGTTCCTTATCGGGTGGCGAACAAAACAGCAAACGTTGTAATTAATTCAGAATGAGCCTGTGCTGAAATGGATTTTCTAGTGCATGTGCCCAGATAGCACTAAAACAATGTAGCCCACAGTTCAGGAAGTCTACATAGAGGTTCTGATTTATCCTGTGTACCAAGTTGCCATAGCCACAGATTAACAATCATTGCTCTATCTACCTTGAGCGAGTCAGCGATGTGCCAATTTGTTACACTGGCATAGGAATTGAAAGTCTGCAATGTACCAATTGTTACACTCGCATGGGAATAGGGAGTCCGCGATTCACCATATTGTTACACTGGCATAGGAATAGGGACATCACCATTTGTCATGTTTGAACAAGAATGGGAACTGGCATTGGTTAAAATCTGCCTCCAAGTGTGAATATGCAGCATCAGCAGTTTCCGAGTACCCGGCAAAGTCATAAACGTGTATGCAATCTCTTATGATCATTGGTTGAACCCAAGGCTTCCGGGTAAATATGAGCACTTAGTGTGCTAATCACTGTCACAATGCACTAAATACCAGTGCCAACCACCGTGACAATGTGACAATGACTCAACTGACGTGACTAACGACCTTTGGCACCATGAATAATAATCGGCTGGAAATCGTACCAGATTCCAGGTACCCGCGCTAATATTAGACAGACTAATTGCATTAAGTAGCTGGCATCATGCCGAGGAATTGGCGATGTTTTGGCGTGCATCAATATTTGACCACGTGTGGCTCTAGCATTATTCATGGCATGATTACATCCCTGTGGTCCTGACATACATAGACAGCCAATAACATCTAATCAATTCTCTCATCCACCAAGGACAACTCAACTATTCATAGATCTCTGTGCCCAAGAAAAGTGGTAATAACCTCTCTCTTTTTTTAGCACTATTCCTGAAAATTATAACACAGGGAAAAGCCCTTCGTTGTCTGGTGTTGTGCATTTTAGTTTGGGCTAGGAGACAAAAGCTAATTTCACTTGGAAAGTAAATGATTTCCAATGACCATGATGACATGATAATCAATTTTAACGATTACCAACATTATAATAATTTATTTAAATTACTAACTGCATAACATATAAATAAGTTAAATAATTCCCAATCCAATAATATATTCAAATAAAATTTCCAATCACATTTAAATAATCAACTTATTTGATTTCCAATTACACCATTTTCTCTCACTTCCATTTGTATTCATCTGCAGTTCCATAATATGACCACTTTATGGATTTTCAATGAATTTGTCCATGCAGCAAACCCACTGAAAAGGCTGTTTAGCATTATACTGGATTCCCAGGTCTTCAAACAGGAGACAGGTGTCATGAGAGAATACCCACAGCAATTGTTTTATTGCTTGTTTTTCTACAGGGTGGTGAACACGATGCAGCTTGTCAGTGGAATATTGCTGCCACTGACGTGACACTGCCACTGATGTGACACTGCCACCGACGTGACAGACACATTCCAGATTGGTTACACAAACAATAGCAACATTTTTATTGATAATAATGCCACAATTAATCCGATTAATAGTTTGTAATAAAACAGAATTGTTGGTAATGTTGTTACAATAATTCGAATAATAATTTGTAATAAAACAGAATTAATGGTAATTATGCAGCAATATTTGGAAAAGTAATTTGCAATATGATGACTTTTTCTTCAAGTTAATGGTTGCCAGTGTCCATGGTTTATAAACAGAGATTGCATTAGCCCTGTGAAACAGGCAAAACTGTTTTACCACATTGTTTGTTGATGTTAGAAGAAGTAAATAAACCCTTTACGTTCAATTGCAAGCATGCTTTAAAGCATGCATTGATCGCTTCCTTCTGGTAAATTGTCGATTCGTTCCAGCAATGTGAGATTTATTGTGACTGAAATCGTGACATTCCGAAAAAGAAAACCTTGAAGAAATTAAGTCTTCTATTTATCTATTTATAGAAACATCTGCAAGGAAGACATAACATTGAGGATATTTGCTTAAATTCATGGAATAATCCAATAGTTCCCCTACAAACAATGAACACATTGAAGCAGAACAATGGCAACTTATCAAACACATTCCACCATATCCAGTATTAATATCTTCCATATTAATTTGACCACCGTTAAGTGGACAAGCGTTCCACTGTGAACATAGCAAGAAAACATAGCAACAAGTGGTACAGGCCGCTCGACCCAATTCCCACAGTTTTGCACATGTGCACATTTTGTGACTGGAGTTAACCATTTATGCACCAACATGAAAGTCTTGAAACTTTTTATTTGTACTGGTTTTATTTTAACATTGATGCAAATGCCAGACACTAGTATTTGCGAAACCATTATTTTAGCGTATAAATGTATACTATTTATTTTACGTGAAATTCATGTTGTAACGTGAACGTACAGGAGATGCGTGTCTTGTTTAAAGGGTTAATAGAAGCCCCAGTCAATATTCTCAAGACAGCATTAGAAACTAGCTTATTCTGCAATTTTGACAAGTGCGTTTATATTAGCCATGTGCAGGAAAAATGTGAAACGTGCTGCAATCAGCAGTAAATCTTTCACAATAAAGGATTAAAGCTGCAAACTATGACAAGTGTCAATTTAAATGTCAAAATAATAAAATTAGAATGGTACACAACTTTCTTCCCAGCCAATAGGAATTCCAGCCGTGTGTTGTCTGGAGTGCAATCTGGTTAAGCACCTCAGACAGAGCACAGTGACATTGGCGAAGATAATGTGGCAGTGGTTGTGTGTCCAACTACAAAACAGGAAGTACTAGTTTGGATTCCACCCCACCCAGTGTCTGAGGCAACCTTTCCTGCAGAAGGACTTCCATATGTATACAGTGTTTTATGAAACCAGCAGACCCTATTCATATCAATTTTTATTTTTATTTTTCAATTCAGAGTTTAGATCCGATACCAACATATTTATTATTATTATTATATTTTTTTTTAATTTGGTGTTTAGAGAAGCTTTCAAGATTCCTTCACTTATATCACGGTTCGCCAATTTAGGACACAAGGAAACCTGCAACATCCATAGCGCTAAATGTTGCAAGCATCAGCTATATCAAGATGCAGCCTCCAGCAGATACAAAGTCATAAAGAATTAAGTTATCACCATGATCACTATAATAAATAGACCATATACCATTTCTAAAATATTCTATTCCCAATTAAAACCTGCCGTATAAGTGAGCGAGTGATTATGGAATTTAACATCTGGGAGAATCTTTCACCCATTTGTGACAATCTGCCCTACAACCCTGCTATGGTAGATAACTGTAGGTCTGTATGAACTGCGGACACCTCGGGTAAACTTCCTTTGAAAACAAGTCTTTATATCCATCACTGAATGCCCTGAAGTAATATTGTATTATCGGGTTGCATATATTCACACACATATATCACGCATCTTTGTTAGCTTTGCGACTCTCATGGGTTTTGTGGTGGTCACATAGTGAGTATTCATGACGAACAATATCCTTTCATTCTAGTGTTTACTACCGATATTAATATGTATCGATAAATATTATCATATCAAACTAGTAAAAAAATAACGGGTCAGACGTGACCGACATATTTACAAACGTTGGTAATCTACAATATCGGCCAGAGGCAAGGAAACAGTTGGAGAGAGATATATACCGTCAGATATCATTACGGTACATATAGTTCACAGTGTTCCAGTGAAGAGGGCGGGAACCTCCCACCAGGGTATAGAAAAACAGATGTCTGTCCATAGAAACTGTTAGAGAAGTCATCACTGCAATGGACTTTCTATGACCCAGCTACAATGTCTATGCTGGCAGTGGAGCAAGGAGGACCAGCCATCAGACAGATTTAGATGATAACTAGTCTCCCAGCTCTCCTGACTAAGTAGAGATGATTGTAGCATACTCACAGACCCCTCTCCCAGTCTACCGACTCCCCAGATCAAACTGTAGTATACTCCCAGACACCCTCTCCCCAGATGAAACTGTAGTATACTGTAACAGTGGTCCCATACTATCATATGGCAATATCTCATGACTATGATAATACTCCCAGACCCCCTCTCCCAGTCTCCCAACTCCCCAGATCAAACTGTAGTATACTCCCAGACACCCTCTCTCAGTCTTCTGACTCACAAGACCAGACTGTAGCATACTTCAGTCCCCTCCCCCAGTCTCCCGACTCCCCAGATCAAACTGTAGTATACCCTCCCAGACCCCCTACCCTATTGGAATTCATCAGGTGGTTTGGTTCATTGTCCTACCCACACTAGTGGTGTTGGTGGGTGGGGACGCTGTGCCAGCCCCGCCCTGGTCAGACTGTTCCCATGACCATGCATGAACACAACCATATATCTGTCTGGGTTTAATTGTACCCGGAGAGTGCGTACCTGGTTATGCTCAACCACAATCCTGCACAGGTGAACCATATCGGGGTGTAACGTGATTGTAACGCACGAACAAACAAGAATTCAGAGGGATATACACAGAAATAACTCTCCATTCATGTATTGGGGACTTTTTTTTAAAGTGAAATGGGTGTGTCTTGACGAGAATATATATTATTTAATTGTTTAATTTTCCATGACGGGAAGCTTTCAGTGTGTCTGCCAGTTTACAATGTTGACACTTGTGCAGGTTATAAAGTTGGTAGATGTCATTCTAGTTTCACAATATAGCTTGGGCATGTCCCAATTATTTTGCCATTATATAAGGATATTGCAGTAGAATTGGTCAATTCCAAAATCAAGTTGGCAAATTTTGTCCAGCGCTGAATTTTTTAAATAAATAATGATACTTTGTCACTGACAATTTACATAAAATAATACGGTACATTTTAGTGAGGTGCTAATTTCATGACAACACTGATAATGGCATAGGGCAATATGAACATTCTACTACATAAAACCTGATATTGTACCAAACTAATGTAAATATATCGAGACAAATAGTACTTTCAACACCTTAAAAGTACAACAAACACATTGAAAATACAACACGCAAAGAACTTATAATAACATAAGCATGCCAATATTTAGACAAGAGGCTTATAGACCCACTCTGAAATTGGACTTTGCCGCATCTCTGCCATGCTATTAGACTTGAGCACCAGTTGTGTGCATGTTGTATGTCACAGGAGACCTACATGTGGTGTAACCTGAGGCTGTCCTAGGTAATGAGGTCAGGTTCCACACTGTGGCACCAAGACAACCACAGACCTCAGCTTCCACAGCTAAGGCACCAACACAGCTGGGCCATATTAAAACTCTACCACTTGTTGATGCCAACTCTATTGTGCAGGCTAGACCCACAACTTTCTTCTCATGTTTCTTACTGCAGAGAAAGCAAGTCCTGGTAATCTTTGAACAGGATCAATCCTGATTTAATGTCGGACATCTCGTGAGATCTGGACTGAAATTTGAGTTTATCTTGGAAATTCTGACACCAGGGATATCTGATAAAACTTTTCTGTAAACCTATTCTTGAAATAAAATAGGGTTAATGATAAGGTAATTGTACCGTGTACTCTTGGACAACAGTGCGGCTAACCATAAATAGGATGTTATTTATTAACTAATTAACAAAGTATTCAGGATGTTTTCATGTTATGTCTAGCTGGTTGAATTATAATTCTTTACAGCTGTAGTGGCTTCATATTAAAGCAATGAAGATTTGAAGTCTAAAAGTAATCTTAATTTCTATGTTACTGCAGTGAGAAATATTGAAAAAGTTCAAACTGTTATTTTAATTTTATTTATTTTTTATTTTTTTAAATTGGTGTTTAAAGTCGCTTTCTAGAATCTTTCACTAATATCACGACTTGTCAGTTTAGGGCAGGAGG
>JAUTBV010038890.1:0-20820 GCA_032361325.1 Lepetodrilus fucensis | reverse complement strand
CTACTGAGATTATCAGGGTAATCCCCACCCCACAAGGTTCTTGACAGAACCCAGAACAAGCCTCTGTCATAAGACCCTGGAACCCGTCTCCTTGGTTCTGTCATATCTCGGGTGTCAACCCTTCTAGAACCCGTGACACAAGACTTCACTCTGCTAGTTTGTATTGACCTGTAGTCATTTGTCAGTTACCATCACTACAATAGTGTTACAGGGGCCTGATCCCGATTAATTACCAGCCAGTATGGGGTCCCGAATGAACCCAGTCTAAATGAACCCAGTCAGTTTTCGTATCTTCAACTCTTACTTCACTGACCTTGGCATGACAACTATCCTGGTCAGGGGTCAAGTTTAAAAAAAAGAAAAAAGGGGGGTTTCTGGAACCCTCTTGTTTTTCCAAGCAAGAGGGACAAAACTGTTGCTGCAACAGGACCTCTACTAATTGGGGACTGGCAGGGAGTCCGAGAGGGATCATGAGGGGTTTCTATGACAGGACCTCAAAGTGGACAGGGAGAAGGGTAGAGGTCAGGGTCTAGGGAGGTCGGATCTCTGGTTTAGAATCCACGGACATGTCATGTGTCGGTTTGGATGGGAAAACAGCCTGTCAGGGAACTGGGATTAATTCCACATCTTGGGCCCACATGGGGTGACCAGACAAGGGGTCTTAGTCAGGAATGCCTGATGTCCAGGCCTTGTCCACCTTCTTGGGAATACAGGTCTACTCTTAAACACCCAAACAGGAAACGTGTTGGTCGTAATGTTAAACAAGTTGATCCAACCACGTGAGAAGAAAAGCTTTTCAAATCCAGCAGGAAAACATCTGAATTCTGGCTGTATTTTCACATCCTGTTTCATTGCGGCATCTGTTCTCATCTATGTTGTTATGGTGGATGCTAATTTGTTTGTTTAAAATACACATTAATTCGATGTAATTGTTAATGTAATTTGTGAATGGTTATTACTTCTGAATGTCGCCGGTATCTGAACATGCTGTATTCCTTAATTTTCCAAACATAGTTTATGGTACTTCCCACAAATATGAATTTAATGAATTATAGCCCATTAGGTGACTTACATTACAATTCAAATTCATGCCTACCACTTTAAGCCATTTCTTTCTATTTAAACAAAAATGTCAGTCTTTCCACGTATAAATTCACAAGCGGTCATTAAATGCATTCAAGTATGTCCAAGCAAGAACCATAATGCCCACTGATGCATGATAATATTTTTACCACAAGACCCCCAAACAGAAACCCATTTCATACCTCATTAGAATTAACCAACGGATGTTAATTAGTCAGAACTTGTTGGGGAAAGCTGTATGTATGGGGTAATGAATGATGGAGGGGGGTGGGATGATTGTGGGGGGTGGGGGTGATTGTGGTAGGGGGGTGCCGGTCTGAGGGGGGTCCCCATTGCACATGATAAATATAACATGCCAAGTCCACCCAATCATCACAATGATAAATGGTGAGGTCTGCAGTGTCTCTGTCAGGGTTTAGATCCTGGCGATGGTCTCGTCAGTGGAACGTCATCACCTTTAGGAGGAGATTGTGGTGGTGGTGGTGGTAGTGGCAGATTATCTGCTTACAAAGCTCCCTGTCCTGGGTCTAGATACCCAACAAGGCCAGCTAACATAAGACAACAGCAACGGACACAAGCCATTAATCAGCAGGCCACGTGTAAAACTGGCCATAATAATGGCAGCAAATTGACAGACATATCCCACTCGGAAACACGCTTAATAAATTATGGAAACTTCCACAGAATCGCTTAATGAATGATGGAACCTTCCCAGTAGAATTGGCCCATATATCAAACCACTGCTATCATGTGGCATTACAAATGCCAATTAGCTGAGAAATTTGGCCCATAACTTATAATGAAGCAGAATTGTGTACCCCAGGCCTTCGTTATTCCATGTAGATCTTTACAGTTTTGCATTTGAATCTTTAGAACTTTGAAATATGTAAATTAGTCTGTGTCACAGTTTGTTCTGATCCCAAATAACCCTAGATCAGATAAGCAAGTCTAGATTACTGGAGAGTTAAAGAATTTAAATATAATACCAAATTACCAATCAATATTATCTATAGTTGAACTATTTACTTTCACCCTTTCCTCTAAGTCTATGAACTATGTAAATCTATGTTCTTTGATGTTGACATGGTAAATTTTAATATAATACTCTGTTCTTTTTAATGAGTCGAAAATGAAATTGTATCATAGAATTACATCTTGGGCAATGTTGGTATACTGGAGGAAAAGTGAAAAAGCCAATATTTAAATAATTACTAAAAAGGAGTATAAAAAGGAATAGAAATAATAGTAACTAGATAACCCCATGGTTGACAGCAATCTTGAAGGTTACACACAGTGATGCCAACTCGACAGAGACCATGAAGAAATAATGATACATGCACACCATGATTACACTCACGAAATCATCCAGCAAGTAAACTCTCCCTAACACGAGTCACAAGAGGATTTAGGGGATCAGGGGCTACTGTATCGGACGTGGAACAATACGGGTGCATAGGGGATGGAGGGATCCAATTTGGGATCCCACGGGGCCAGGGCCCACTAAGCAGGAAAGGGGTGTTCTGGAACAGGGTTTAGGCAAGGATCACTATTGTATCCCTTGGTTTTAATACAGTAAAGATAATAATTGCTAGGTGTCGTGTTGCTTTGAAGTTAAAGCTCCTCACTATGATGTGCTTTAGTCATCTCAATACTAAAAATGGAAGTCTTGAAGATGGAGGAAGTGATAACGGAGATATTTTGTACTAAAATATGACAATTCTCACCATAAAATATGTTTATGCTAATCCCTAAATAGAGAATTGCCACCACCTTCAAACAAAACATTTTGTCTTCGGATATTGTCTGTGTTACTTTTACCATATGGTCCTTTGTGTCATTTCTTGATAATAAATACTTGTCATGGACATATCTGGATCCAAGATCAACCCTAATGACCCCAATAATTCCATGTTTGTATTTAGTCACAAGTTTGTGTGTAAATTATTATTTTTACTATCCCACATTAAAGAAACTAAAAATACAAAACCTCCTTTTAAAAAGACTTAATTATCGCAACACCTGTAGGCTAAAGGTACTTAATCCCATTTGGGGTTCAGCTACTTCAAAAAGTTATTTTACAACATTGAGTTACATTTTCTACTTTACGACCTGTTAATTCCTTATTAACAAGGAGTATTTACAGATGCTCGACCACAGTATACAGACCTGTATACCCCACGATGGGTTAACTTGGTAATTAGGGCAATAAAATAACAGTTACCAAAAGAAACTTTAAAAGATCAACAATCGAGAGTGAAAAAACACTGCAGCTCGCCTCAGAACTCCTCCTATAGTTTTACAACAGGCAATAAAACTTGTAATTATTGTGTGATTATTTCACCCCAAGCAGGTCCACTGTTAGATGCTGGCTTGGTGTACACTGGTCCTACCAACATTGGCTCAAAGGGATTAACCCTTAATTAGATTGGCTAATTATATCTACAATAGTGCACCTAGTTAGATCCACCCTTTGAAGTTGGCTTGCTCCTCTTTGCACCTGTACTCAGGTGTGCGATGGGGCTCGTTGGGAATTCAATAGGCGGCCTCCACCCGGAATTCGCAAAGCCGTGATTGGCTGGATGGCCACCCTTGTATTGAGACCGAAATGGGGTTATAAGGCTACGAGGGTTATTTTGTATCATTTATTCTTCTCCATGTGATCTGGTGAACTATATAGCAAGTGTGATATATTGGATATCGTATGGGAGCAGATATGAGGATTAAAAGGTGTCTGATAGGTAACTATACGTTTTGAATATGGTTCTTATTATTTTCTCAGTTAAATTCTAACAAAAAGCTATAATGTATATGTAATAGTTAGTACAGGTCAAGTTGTAACATGATACCTTACGTTTAACTGTAATATCTAGTACAAAAATCATTAACACCTTTGGTCCAGAATCAGTCTGCTATTGGCTTAATGTAAACTCTGATAACACATGACATGTTTTAAACCTTAAAATATAGACACCAAACATCGGATAACTATTTTGATTAATATACAAACAAAGTTAATCAGTTTATGTTTAATTAAATAAAGCACATAAATACCAACCTCACAATGTAATCTTACCATCTTACCATCTTACCATCTTACCATCTTACCATCTTACCATACCCTCCAGTCACGCTTTGAGAGAACTAATCTCTTTTTATTTTTGATTGTAAGAAAAACATGTTTAGATATGAAGAGATGCTTGAGTACTTTTAACAATGACTGAAGTAGGATGTTGGTGTGTGGATTTATTTGGCCAAGCCTAGGCCAGGTGTCCGATGCAATAGTTGTGGATCTCCCAGGTGTAACTCGGATTTAGATTATCTCCACATTGAAATAAAGGACAGGTATCAACAGTGATTAAGCTTAGAAGATAGCACACCATTGAGCTTATGGGATATACAGTGATATATTGACAAATGTGACTTAACATTAACACTTTATCAAGACTAATTTTATCATTTATTTGCAAAGAAATTTTCATAATGACATTGATATTTGAACTATTTGTTTTGAATAATAATGTTGTAAAACATGCAAAACTTTATCAAGCCTTGTTTTAGTATTGATATTGATATTTGAACATTTGTTTGACTAATAATGCTTAAAACATGCATTAGAAGAAATATGTCAATCTTTTTATTCTGCATTACAATACTATATTGCAAAATATTCAGTTATAGTGATAGTTATAGTGGTATATGTAGCTAAATATTGAACATAAGTACAGACAATTAACATCCTGTCATTGGTCCCTGTCATTCCCTTTATTAATATTCTGAAATAGGAATGCTTGAGTCTTTCCATTGCTAAATACAGAATAGTACATGACAAATCTCATTACATCAAGGTTATATCAGTACATTCCTGATTGGGGCATTACATGAAATGCATGACAATCTCCACATCTATAGTAGAACAATCTCTCATCAGTAAAACCTCCAAAAACAGCAATTTTACTATCTCTATTTAAAAATAAAATAAAGCCCAATGTGTACCTGTTCTAAATAATGTCAATGCCCACACAACATGAATGAAATCTCCAGTCTGACTCAACTCTTACCAAGAAAACCTTCCAAAATATACCTTTTATCCATCTTTGACATTGGCAAAAACAAATTAAATAAATAAGCTACAAAGATATCTGAGTTCCAAATCATCTCAAATTTCAATGCTCAAGCAATTGAATTAAATCATTCATTGATTGTGACAAAGAGTGAGTGACTCAACCAGATTTGTTTTTGTAAACACTGCCATGTGTTTCCTCTCTGTCCCCATTTGTCTAAGCAAACACCCAGGTAACAAGGCCTCTCTGGGCCCAGCCAATCAAATTGCAGTATTCACAAGGACCAATTGTACTGGCCAGATTGTGTCACTCAGGGCTAAAGGGATTTGACACTGAGCATATATATATAAATGTGTGCACATGGAGGTACATCTCTATTACTAATGTTGGAGACAGATACAACCACAGTTTACAATGATTGAAGAGAACTGGAATACCTACCACATTATTTCACGAGTTCAAGGTAAAAAACAAATTATCATGTGATTAACATTCAGGTTAATTGTGTATTGTTTGGTTTACATTGTAGCTAACTTTCAGTTTAACCCTCTCCCTATTGGATTAGGCACAGGCACTTTTGGGCATCTCCAGTTGCCTTCAGCAGGGAGAGGGTTAACCATGTACTGTCACATATTCAGGATATTTGTAACTGATATTCATTTTAACTGTACCTAACAATCAGTTATGAATTGGAATACCTTGTTTCACGATTTCAAGGTAATTAAAAAATCATTCAGCTTAATTGTGTATTGTCGCTTTAATTGTGTATTGTTTGGATTATTTGTAGCTACTTTTCACTTTAATTGTGTATTGCTATGTATACATTTTAATTCAAATTTTAATTAGTTAACATTTTAACTTTTAAATTATAATAAATATTCAACTTCATTTTTAATTTAATTTTTAACTTCATTTTAACTTCCTTCAATACCTAACTTCTATCGAGGCATATCATACTACATACCAACTAAATTACCTTCAATGCAAACTAGTAATAAAATATTCCACAAATGAAGATAATTCACAAGCAATGAGTAGAGCATTGACTTCCTAATAATCCAAGCATGTGAAGAGTTGCTATTTAAATCTGCACATTAAGCTTGCTAATTTTGTAGCATTTGTCACAGATACTTGTGACAATTATAGAATTTGATCCTGCATGCTTACAAATTAAGGGCTTTGCGGTCTGTGTTTTATTTTGGTACCTCTAATCAAGTGTAATAGCTGGTATGAGGAACAGTTTGAGAGGGATGGGTTACTCTATCTTTGGACTGACGGACATCTGCTTGTTTTTGGTGCACCTGGACATTTAAAAGTTTTAAAGGCACGCTTGACCTGTGTCCAGCCTGTGTTAATGTAACGTTAATCAATTTGACAGAAACTCTGACCTGAGGAAAAGTTGAGGAAGATGAGACTGCCATTTAGTTTTGATAAATCATGTAATGTGTGTAAACTGTACTTTTTATCTGATGATCATCATTCCTAATTTAAGTAGACAATATTACTAATACATAACAGCACTTTAAAAACCCCAATGTATACAGTAATGCATATTTTATCAACATATAGGAACTTGTATAATTGTAATTATTCATATATTTGTTCAGCATTTTCTCCCCAATGATTAAAAAAATATATATCTATTTTGAGCCGTTGATGTGATATGCCAGTTATT
This sequence comes from Lepetodrilus fucensis, assembly GCA_032361325.1. Classification (NCBI taxonomy): domain Eukaryota; kingdom Metazoa; phylum Mollusca; class Gastropoda; order Lepetellida; family Lepetodrilidae; genus Lepetodrilus; species Lepetodrilus fucensis. Next base: position 14,001 of record JAUTBV010038890.1, on the reverse strand, counting down.
AACACATACCCACATTATTGTTTTTATTAAAACAATGTACAATTAACTTTAACACATATAGAACAATGCACACATTGATAATGACCCAGGTTTGTTTAATTGGGGGATAAAATGTCATATTCTCCTGGCCATCAGATGTTATAGGATTTATGACCTGGGTAATCTCAAAAGATCCAGGGCACTGATAATCCCAGATAGCGGAACTGGATGGATGTGGGGTATGTGGCTGGGGGTAAATTACAGACCTAGCTAATCCGGGAGCTCTACAGTGGAAAAAACATTGACACAATCAGTGATACCAAGGGGAGATAATCAATTAGTGAACCACAAAGGGATGGCTCAGTTTCGGGGACGTAGCTCTTGCAGGCAGAAAATACAAAGGTTTAATTGAAGGGGGGATATATTCCATGACAACATGCTGGGATGTATATATAGGCCAGGCAGGTGATGCTTGTTCATTTACATTGGTAATACGGAGGCGATTGGTGATCGCCGATCTCTCCACAGGATATATTCCGTGATGTTGAGTATTCGCTGCAGTGCTTTGAAACAGCTGCTACGCGGTTACATTACATGCAATTACCTGTGAATCTACCTGAGTTTTTAACCTGTGTTTTCACCTGCGTTTCACACCTGGGCAGGTGGACAATGTTAATTACAGAGAGGAGTGTGAGAGTTGCATTCTCCACAGGTACGCTCTTCCAGTCTATACACCTAATCAAATGGAAGGACTTTTATGGGGTGTAAACTTTCCCCCCAACTATAGGCTTTATTGACAGCAATTATGCTGTTAGTTGACAAGACAGTGTGAAATTTCCAATATGATGATTATATAGTTTTCACAAGCATGACTATAATTGTGAATTCATTTTAATGTATTCCCAGAGGTGTTTCTCCATGGACATTTATATTACTTCTCATGGGAATTTTCTATTATTAAAAAGCCTGACATTGTTAATTAATATTTTCAATTTTTATTAATTGTTTGCTTTCATTTCAGATTGGTTAGAGTGTAGCATGGAGACTGATGCCAACATTACTGAACTAACCACAGATGAGATGTACATGATGCTCCAGAAAGATATGGTAAGTTATTTCATTCTAAACAAAACCCTCCTTTTACACACTAACACATGTGGCTGAACATGCATTCTTCTAAGCAACATAACAGAAAGCTATGGTGCAAGGGAGATAACTCGTGGTCAAATGACATTTTATGGGCGCTTCCTCCACTTGCGGTGGTCAGCGGTGATTATACGGCGCTTCATGGAGTAATTCCTGTTCACTGAAGCTTGCCTGAGTTAAGCAACTATTGACTCTGGCTCGAGTGTTTGCTTGCTTAGGTCACAAAGGTTCTATTCAGATAGTCACAATGTATCCACTGCAATGGCTGGATGTTTGAACTAGATCTATCTGTCCGTCCTTTCCTTTGTAGTGTATCAAACACTAGTTAAAACGCAATTTATCTCCAAAACTCAACTATTTACCCTTTCCATTAAATGCCTGGTGAAAAACCCATCATTGCAAAATTTAAGCATTTGTAGCCCAAGTGTCATTTTTATCTACTTATTCCCGATAAAGGGCTTCATACAATTTTTACAGGGGTAAAAGTTTACAATCAATTGAATGATTGAATTTCAGCTTCCTTTGATCATTGTACCATATTGCAACTTTAAAGATACCATCACCCATAAAATTCTCATAACTTTTTATTAAAGACCCAATCGTAGTTTCAATGCCAGACACAAACTTTTATAATTTGGACACCCGGTGGTGCAGTTATTTCACAGCTGAATCAGACAGGGATTATCCGGAAAAATTAACATAGACACGCTAATTCCATTTTGTAACCTAATTAAATTGACCCTAGTGTAATTATGACCAGCTTGTCTTAGTATAGCAACGAGTTCATAAAGCTGCATGTAAAAACTTGGTTTTAATAGTCACACAAACCCGCGGTTATGTTTCCCGGGTATTGTTTTCTGTGAGAACCCTCCCCTCCCCTTTCCTTGTGCGGAGTCTATGTAGGATGCAGCCCCAGCGACCCCCAACAATACCCCCTACATCTGTCTGCCCCCTTCAGCCTGACCACACTCCCATAATTAGCACAATGTAACACCCTGTCTCCCTGACAGGGGTCTTGTAAAGGTGCTGCACCCTCTCTCCCAATCCAAACCGTCACAATCCTAAAGTTTCCTTTTCTGAATCGCTTCAAATTAATTTTAATTACCGCTATGAAAAACACCAGTGTTTAATTTTATTAAATATAAATTCTAGCTTGGGTTGGATTATGCTGTAGTGGTGAGCTTGACCACTTGAACCCCTACAGGGCCCCATGGCATAATGAGCATGGGCCATCGGATTTGCATGTGTATAGCCCTATTGGTCAGTATGAGCTAATCAGGGCCTGCATTGTGAACTGGACTCTGGTCAAAGGCTGGCCGCAGCTATCCTATCCAGTCAGGCAGACATTGTGGTCACTACACTTGCATGTGTTTCGGACATTAAATGGAAATTGATGCTGTTTTGAGCAACCATTTTCTCCAGGATTGGACTTTACCCATTTGGGAATATTCTGGATTTACTTTTGAGTGTTCTGAAAGTGAAATGTGACTTTGGGACGGTTTCATGGAGAGGTTGAAATAAACCATGAGTCCTACCATTCTTGGAAAAGTTTCATCTGGGGACATTTTTCATACTTCGTAAGTAACGTACATTTCACGTGAACATAACTTTCCATCATTGGCAATGTACATTTAATTTGACCAAACTCCAAAGTAAAGTTCAACAAGTGGACATTGATGACCAGTGTCCATCTTGTCTGTTTACAACTGGTTCAAAATGGCTGCTCTAGTCTTTGTTGCTCTGTTGTGATGTGCATGTTCAGCCAAAAGTATTACTAACATTTTAGATTATCCTTGACATTAACAATACTAATTTTGAATTTAGAAGTCTTGACTAATATAATATTTAGTCGGTGTTGAGCTTCATGTTTGGTTGCCATCAATCTGGGACGAAGACATCACATGTGACTACCAAAACCTTTCAACTCCAAGCATATTTTAGGGTGGCAGATGTTTCACCCCCAGTCATTTCACCCCACCTAAGATGTATTAAAATATGCCACCCTAAAATATGCTTGGAGTTGAAAAGTATTGTACATTTTAGCCTCGAACAATTTATTATGTAGGTGCTATTTTTTATTAACTTTTGTCATAATTTGTCGGACAGCCATAACTTGTCATAGGGAGAAAAATATAATGCGAACATAGGTGACACTCGAAAAAGTATGATAGAAATATAGGTGACACTTGCAAATAAAATATTGGTGGGGACGATACAGCATTATTGTGGTATAATGACGGGGACGAAATATCATACATCCATATTTCACATCATGCCTCTACAAACCATTTGTATTTCATAGGTTTACATTTCTATGAAAAACAGTCCAGATTATTGTATGATTCCATTAAAAAAATGTTACATTAACGTATTACATCATACCCCATAATACACTTACGTAAACATTATTTTACTTATTATAATATAAAACACAAATATTTATAGTGATTACTGTATAACTGTTATTACTATAGAGATGCTAATTAACCAGCTAAGAATTTGCTTGAATTTCCTCTCTTGCGAGTTATTTTTCATGGATGATATGATTGAAATTTCCATTTTAAAATTATGATCCACTAAATATGCAATTTCAACAGAAATTGACAACTACACATTGAAGGTTTTAACCAAGTATTCCCCTGTGAAAGTTTGGTACAAACTAATTTCCAACAATTAGGCCAGTAGACATTTTAGACAAACCCTACTCAACTGTTGCCAGTATTGAGTTTTACATAACCAGACCGTCGCTCTGAATAAAGCCACATTGCACTATCCACTCACACTTCGACAGCCACCATCAATAGAGTTCATATTAAACTTTTTATTACCCGCAACTGTATTTCAATTTGCTTGTATCAAAACACCCCATAACATTTATAAAATTCCAATAAACATTTAACTACTTCTTCCCGACACTCACACCCCCTTTTGATCCGACGGCGTCAATGGGTTCAAATTTTCCTATTCGCTGACCAGTGCCAGGTTCTATTGTGAAGTTTATGCATTGGAATGACATAACTGACCACTGAAAAAGCATTAGGTGGTATGTCAGTAGGCGTGCAAGACAGACCCATGAGGGGCAGTAAATCTACCAGGGGCGGCTGGCCCCTGTCAGACCTTTCACATACCGCTGTTCCCCCCCAGTATGATAAGCACCTCACAAACTAAAGGTGCATTTATGGCTCCCCCTTTTACAACCCCTGTTTCCCAGGAAACCTGGTCCCCACTGGGATGTGGTGTTTGATTTTACTCTGAGATAAGGCAGAATAGCCCAGTGCATGATGCTGATGTTGCTAATTATAAGTCTTCTCTGGTGAATTTAAGATGGTCAGTATGCCCTAAATACATTTGGACACATACTTTCTGTTTGGTCAGTGCTTCCAAAAAAATATGTTTTATATACACACAACAGTATTTTCCCCATTGATATTAAATATTTTTAAAACAATTTATTTTATAGAAAACAATTTACAAAATAAACACGGTTTCAAAGTCAATATGAACATGATTAATAACCATGATAATAGTATATATATTTATTTAGGACATCATATACTTTCAACTTTTGGTGTATTAAAACAATTACCATAAGCCAATCATTTTATTTGAATATAAAAATATTCAAATTCAAATACAAATTTGAAAATGTGGTAAATATAAAATGCATAGGCAGTAGTATAACTGTAAAACTGTTTAACAGTGTTGGCATGTTTGTCAACCTTTCACCAATTTGTCAGAAGCAGAAGTTGACATCACCACACAAAGGCAGTTCAAAGCCTTTAATTTGTGACAACAGGCATAGAACAACAAGTTGTGAATGACACACTGAATGGCACACTTCAACACAATGACCCTAAGTTAAAGACAAAAGAATGGAGGTCTTTAATCAGACCCCTGACCGGGCCAGCTTACATTGTACAGGGCAGACATTCTGTCTACCGGTGGAAAAACACTGGGCTAAGAACATCTCCCAGTCATTGTCCAAGCTCATGTCAATCACGCAGTGTGTTTAGGGTGATTTTTACCACCAGAGGCAGATTAGAAATATGCAGGGGGAACATAAGACCCACATTTTTGCCTTAGGTTAGTTTATTTGACAGAATCTCGGTCATGGGTAAACATGTTGCTTGGCTCTGGGGAGAGTAAAACAACACTGCGACTATGACCATAAGAAATGTAATCGGTATTTGCAGAGGCCTGTTGTGTGTGAGTGTTTACTATTTTAGCATTTCTGGAGGAAGTGGGTGTATTTTCTATTTTAAAAACAATTATTTTTGTTTGGTGGAAAACCTATTTAGACTGAGTAGGATTATCATGGATTTATAGTGTACATGTAGTTTCAGTGCTAATTAATGGTTATTGCATTTGTCTAAATATTATGTTATGTTATAACCAATTTTTGAATTGAACTAATTTAGTGGGATTATGTCATAATGCACTTTATTTGTTCATGCTAATCCATCTTAATGTTTCAACATGAAGAAGCATTACAGACTAAAATTCATCTACACATTTATTGAAGATGAATTCATTTTGTTGATGCCTTTTCATGTTGCACATTTTATGTTCAAAAACTTATTTTAGATATTATGAATTTCATCTGTGAATTTCTTAGCATAATTTATTCATTATCCTCATCTTGTTCACAGGTAGAGATCAAAGCCAAGGAGCAAGCCCTTCAGAGCGAGATCGTGAACATCAAGTCCAAGTTCAGCCATCTTCTCCAGACCTGCGGCCTGGAAGATGAGTTTCCCGTGGATGTGGATGTGAGGATGTCCACACCGCGTCGGCCCAGCCACACCACGAACACCAACAACAACAACGACGGCCACCACCACGGCGGCACACCCCGACGCACCAACTACAACTACGCCGACTTCCTCATCGACCAGCTCCTGGCGGGGAACAGCACCTTGACTGACTCCGACTTGTCCATCAGCCCTGAGGACACCAGGAACTCTGCGGAGGTCGAGGCCGAGAACCTCAACGCCGTTGACACCTACTGCAACGCTCTCAGTGCTGCGTCAAACCAGAACTTTTTCCACTCGGACTCTAACCATGTGGCGGCCGCGTCCACCCCCCAGCCCGTCAGCAACTGCAAGGTCATGCCCAACAACATCGACGTCACGACATCGGAGAATGGCGTGGCCACGACGTCATCATCAGACTCTTCCTGCCCTCAGACGTCCTCGGACTCCTCTGACAACCAGGTTGTGCCCGACCTTGACCTGGAGAAGGAGCTGGTGTCGCGTGTCCAGTACTACTCAGATTTCACCATCGACCGCCAGAGGAAGATCAACCAGCTGCTCCTGCACATCAAGCAGAACAACAACAGCACGATGCTCCACAGACCCGAGGTCGCACCTGGCGGAAACTCCACAGTCCGAGAGGTTGAAGGTGCCGAGCAGAGAGTCTCCTTTTCCAACTTCGTCGTCAAGCGTCCCTCCAGCAGCACTACCTCCACACCCTGCTCTGGGACGGACTCCACCTCCAGTTCCCGCAAGTCCAGTCGCCACGGTTCCCGTAGCAAGACTTCCTCGTCCCGCACCAGTAGCCATCCTCTGATGTCATCAACACTGATCTCGGACCCCTCCAACGTCCTCCCCAGCAGCAGTAGCAACTCCAGCGTGTACACGTGGTCCATTGACGAGAACTCTGACCCCGCTGACCTCCAGGGATCGTACTTGAGAAGCCGACGTAGTAGCCAGCACCGCTCGCATCGAGTCCGCAAGTCAACTTCCTCCGGAACCCCCAGACTTTCCTCCGAGCGTCGGCATCGTCGCCACCAGCGGAACCGAGAAGCCCCGTCACTCCACCTGACTCACATGGTATCCACCATTGAGACCTCTGTCTGCAGTTCGCGAGTCTTTGCCGAGAACAACCACCAGGACCGAGGCTTGCCCCGCTGCTCCACCAAGGCGGAACTCCCGATCATCAACAACTCCTCCTGGGACAAGAACCCTGTCCACTCCACCTCCGATGCCAAGTTCGTCAGCATCCAGCCCTCGGACGTCAGCGACACCTTCGACTCCTCCCCCCTCCAGGAGCGACTGGACCTCCCAGGGAAGTCGAGCTCCAGCGGAAGCAGCGCCGGACGCATCTTCGTCAACCCCAGCAACACCCAAGCAAGTGCTATGACCACCATGAACACCACCACGGACTGTAGTCGTATGTCTTCCATGAACGAGACCTCCCTCATTGACACTGTGTTGACGGACAGTCCAGCGGACAGCGTGAACTCCAGCGGCATCTTCGCCCCCTGCAACTCCCCCCACTACAGCAGCGTGGGCTCCCACTGCGGCTACACCACGGTCAGCAGCTCGGTCCCCTCCTCCTCCAGCAACGAGTGCCGTGCCCCCGCTCCCACCATGGTCAAGCTGACGGACCCCATCTTCAAGATCCCCCACAGTCCCATCGGCAGGAAGAGATCATCGAGGAAGACCTCCAGCCACAGCCCCTCTGTCCGCACCTCCACCCCTCGACCTCCATACTACCCCGGGTCCGTCCACAGCGAGCCTGTGATGAGGAGGAAGCTGTTCTCGCCCGGAACCGGAACCGGAACTCCCGGGGAACACAGGATCCTGGACAAGAAGGCTCTGGTGCGCAAGTTCAAGAAGTTCAGTCATCACTTTTACAAGAGCGACAGGTCCAACAAGATCAAGACACTAGCCAACTTGTAGTTGAAAGAAAATTGACTTCTTTGAGTGGATGGTAGTGCTTGGACAGACTCTCTTACAAACAGTGCTTTCATTAGTATGTATGATGTGACTCTGATGGTGTGACTCTGATGTGACTTGGACGTTGTGACTCATTGTACATGGATTTGTTCATAGTGGTTGTGAATGACATATGGTGTGTTATCGAAGGTGAAAACGGACACGTTGAGACATTGACTCTAATAGTTGTACATGTGATCAGGACACTGGTGATATTCCCCTCCGACTTCTTTCAATACATGCATCTACGTGCATCACAGAATACTTGAGATATTACACCGTGCAATATATACAGCATTCATCACATGAACACTCATCCCTACTACTCTTTGCTCAGATGTGTGTAAATATGTATAGTGTATTATATGTAAATTTGATCAGATGATAGCTATTTATTTTCTTGTTGTCACAAGAACAGTGCTACAAATAACTTGATTCTCTAGTCAAATGTCATGTCATTGAATAAATGCAAATGAATTTAAATTGTCAATGTCTTTGTGTTCTTTCCACCAATGGGAGGCCCTTGATAGCGGATAACAACTCCCAATTATAAAACAATGGGAGGTTTCTCATCGCAGTAAGATGTATCAATCTATCAATCTATTCTTAACCATTGAGAGAGTGTTAGTCATTGACATTTTATATTATAGTGGTTTTATGGCAAAGCAATGGTATTTTGATATTTCTATTAATTTACTCTACTCATTGATATAATAATAATAATGAAATGCATCTGTGGCATTCTATGGATAATATTTCAGGACATTACAAGCAGATTGCTTCACGATAATCATATTTCAATCTTATTTGTGAACATTTGATGAACATTTCACATTTTTTAAATCATGGCCAAAAACAAATACATGTACTACCAAATATTTCCACATTGAAATCTAGAACATCTATGGCAGTGCTGTTATAGCATCAGCTCATATAACATCAGCTCATTTACTTTGATGAAGAGAAGACTTTGTTCTAGTGATCATGGTGATATAATTACATAATCATTGCAAGAACAAAGTTAATCTTGCAGAACTTGGATAGAATCATGCGCTTTGGACAAATATTATGTTACATCCATTCATTGTACGGTCTACTCAATGTGAATAAATCCACAATACCCTATATTACCCGCAGAAACCAAATTCCCCGAAGTTGTTCAGCTGTTCTAGTGTAGCAATCCCCATTTAACAATGACGCAACAAACAAAACAAATTAGTTTCCATTGCAACTGCGACAATTTATTTCGCCAGTGTTCCCAATCTCGTCGCCTCAGAAGTATCGTAATCCATGCAAACATGGCCGCACCTCTAATGAAATTACATGAATTATTTTGTCACATTTAGCGGATAAGTACCATCGGGAACCATCTTCAAAGTTTCCTTCATCTCTGAACTAGCTTCCGAGGGTTTTCACCCTTTCACTGTTAACTGTCTCACCCCCAGGACCTAGAAGCCACCCCCAGGGCAAGTCCTGATATAAGTTTGCCTAAGCCTTGCACAATGCTAATTCCGACTTCCCCTGTACGGAACAATGGGCTAAACCGACTTCCTACCAACAATACAATGCATGATTGAATGGACGAGACCCGAGGGGGATGGGGGGTGTAAGGGATGTGACCATAGACTATAATGGAGAGATTGTCGGTGTAGTGTGGGGAGGTTTGGCAGGTTGGAGGTAAATTTTGGCAGGGCTGTATCTATGGAACATAATGGAAAGACTAAAGACTAAAGGTGTGGGGTGTGGGGGGAGATGATATATCTATATATTGACTATAATGGTAAACCTGTGTGTGTGAGGGGAGGGTGTCAAGAATGCATCGGGTGACATTGATGGAGATACCACTGTCACTGCTGTCACCGTGTGTACAATTAACTCTCTCACTGCTGTGGCGATATGCCATGTGAAATTTAACCCCGGTAGTGCTGTGCCATTGTATAGCTGGCTCTTACTGAGACCTACATGGACCTATGGTGTAAGCTGCTCTGGTAACAACACGTATCTGGGATGTGGTAGCAGTAAAGGGGTTAATGTCAATGTTTACATGCCCATGAGATTATTCTGCATCGGGCTGATTACAAAATCTCAAGTGTTATCTACACGAGATAAGGATTTAACACAAGGCTGTTCAACAGGTTTACAATGAAACAAAGAATTTTATTAATATAAACATGCCACAAACAGTTCATTATTTTTATCATTGATAATTTTATAAATAAACAACGCATAGATTAGATTATTACAAAAATAAATATATACATGCACATTTTCATCATGCATATATCAAGAAAAAATGGTTAATTTTCAAGTTTACAAACAGATGAATTATAATAATATATAAAAATAATTAATTCCTAGATTGACATTGAAAGACTAAGTCTTGTCAGCTTATTTCACTCAATGTTGGAAGTGGTACCGTTCTATTGTTTACTTTGCTAGCTTGGGAGTGCAATAGTATTTAATATTCATGAAAACTGAATTCAATATCTCATACAAATTGTTGAGGTAACAAAGCAAAGAAGAAGAATATAAAGAATAGAATAAAATAAGAAATTTAACTAAAATTAAATTATAAAAATGTGTAAATATGATTGAATGAATGAACATTTGACACATACGCGATACCTAACATATATAAAAATAAATGAGTAAATGTGAAAATATATGTAAAAATAACACAGATGAATTTTCTTTCTTTCTGCTTTATCTGATAATTCAACAAATAATTACATAATTAAACAATTACCTATACATGTGGAAGACGTAATTGCAAAGATTTCAATTTTCCTCTATCCGAGCAATTTGCACCAATTGTACAGATCAAGCAGTCTGATGTAGTCTCCAACCTAAGAATCACTGGGCTGGTCACGCTACAGTAATTTTATTTATACAGCATAAGCACTTCCACATTTACCGGGGTAATGTGAAATATCCACCCACTTTAACTTTCTACAATGGCATTCACTTGCCCATAAGCCATTCGTCCAAATTGACCAATTGAAACAAAGCCCTTATGTAAATATGTGAAAATCTTTCATTAAAGTTGGCTGAGATCAAAAGGAAGCTAAGACATCATTTAGACAAATTCTGTGAATCAAATTGTTCAAATTGACTGTACATGTACACAAGTTAATAGAAATGGTGGAAACAGTTTTCCGTAGTTTGCCTTGGGTGATGACTGTACTCTGCTTAAAGTGACCCTGCCTGATTATTCTTGATTATTCTTGCTGATTTTCAATTATAATATTCAAATCAGGGTCCCGAGATTATGAAACGTTTTTAGTACAATTTCATCCTCAAGCTCAGACTTTATATGGAGATTTGTGAACCTTGGAGATTTGAGTTGAGCATGAAAACGTACTCAGAAAAGATTCGTAATTTCTAGGCCTGATTGAACAAGAGGCAGAGGGGAATAGTGAGTACTGGTACTTTCCAATGTTATTTCATAATATTTCATTGGTCTGCTAATAGTGGGAGAAGGTCCCACAGCAACCAAGTCATGGATGTTAAACTATAATAACATGGTTGGTTATTATAGCAACATAAACTGGTTAAAGATCTAAATGCACTATGCATTGACCTGCTCAAGCCAGACAGCTGACAATATTCCATTGTCGCATTAAAAGGTTATGATGCAGACATCATTCATAGCAACCATCACAAGCGACCACACCATAATTGTCACAACATTGGTTTATAGTCTATATATAAACTGTAAAACGGTTTAATTTAGTGGCTCTCAATTTTCATAATTTTGCAAAATGTAAGAAAGAATAAATAATATTCACGATTTGTTAAATTCACGTCCAAGTGTGTCAAAATATATATTTTTTGTTGTTGTCACTTAAAAGCTTCACCAAACTCGTATCCTGTTCACAGGCTAATCTGTTAAAAATCACATGTGCGGTGGTCACTGATGTATTCAACAGTACATTAGTCCCGGCCAGGTATAAATTGGTAATACTGTCTCCAGTGATTAAATTAGTGGCTATCAGAAGTAAAAAATGGGTCTTATTATTCAAATGTTTCTTAAATTCACAGACACGCGAATGATACCCGTTTCACAGTATGATATTTTCATGGGTTGATGTTCATTGGGATATTATTATCAAAGCTTATAGTTCCATCTTCAAACCATGCCGTATCGATTTTCATTTTAAACATAACCCTGATTAAAACAAGTATCTCCGATGAGGCATCACCAGTAGCTTGTCACCGGAAATGACCCAGACAAGACCTACAGTATTTCTGATTGGCTGACTGGATACTATAACAAACTGTGAGATTGACAGCTCGGTTAATTGTCACCAATCTCTGTGATTTAATTGGTCTTCACCACGTGAAGCTGTCCGATGAGATACAAGTTGACAGGATTGAAACCGGCTACCATTTTGTAAACTTACCTGGACGATGTACTTGTCGTACTTCTTGAGGATCTTGTCTCTCTTCTCGGCATTGTCTGGGTACATCGTCTTGAACGCCAGCGTCAGCAACATCTCCCGCTTCAACCGCATCCCCAGCTGAGAGTTCAGGTCCACCTCGTGAGTCTGGTGGTGACAGACATATTTGTTAAAAATTAATTAAAATTTTATTTTGATCTTAGTGTGTGTGTGTGCATGTGTGTGTGTGTGCGTGCATGCATGCGTGTGTGCTTTTGTATTATTTATCATATCTATTTATTTTATTTATCATATATTTCTTTTACATTTTAAAAATATTTATTTATTCAAACATTAATTCATTTATTATTTCTTATATTTCTTTCTTTCTTTCTTTTATATTAACAATTATTATCTATCAATAAAAAAACATACATCTGATCATTTCTTTATTATTTCTTCTCTCTCTCTCTCTCTCTCTCTCTCTCTCTCTCCAATTTTTTACTTTTGAACAAGCTGGAATAAGTATTTTCTAGATAAAAAAAATCTTGTATTACAAAATTTAAATAATCGAAAGATAAAAATGATAAAACTAACATTTTACTATTGAACAAGCTGGAATATGCATTTCTTTGACAATGTTGTTACCGCCACTCACCCCGAGAATGTAGTGGTCAAAGCCATACACATCGTCGATGAGGTTGAGGGTGCGCAGGGTGACCGTTATCTCGTAGCGCTTGTCCAGAATCTCACTGTACAGAATGTGCTTGGACAGCTGCGGGCGCCATATGAACGGCTTCCTGTCAGGAAAGCCAGCTTGGTTAGTTTCGTATTCCAACTAATTAAAGTCTTAGCAATATCAAGCTTCTCAATGCCATATAGGGCTCTGGACTAACATGTGCCTAAATTATACTGCGGGCAACCTACTTTGTAACATTTAGCACCTTTGGTTCCATTGCAACTTGCCCCGACTTGCACTGTGGGCAAGTAACTCAAAATGTTAGTCTGGAGCCCTGTCATAGGCAACCACGACTGCTTTAATCATTTTTGGTGCTTAGAACCGGTTATTCACTTTCAAGACCATATCACACCTTGTCAGGGGCCCTTTGCTCAGAACACTTGTAGCGCTACAATAGTTGTAACTGGGCTCCCGCCACAATAAAAAACACTGGCCTTACAATAGTTGTAGCCTACAATAGTTTTGAGCAACAGGCCTCAGGATTGTTGCAGTAAACCTGTGATCACCGGCTGGTACTAACAAACCACGTGCAGTGTTTGAAATAAAGAAAATACTAGTAATAAGGGGGTCTTTTACAAACCAAGGATGATGACTGCAATGTAACTGTACCAGGCTCTTGGTTACTCAGTTACTGGCCAGTGTCAGTGGGCAGGTGGTAGAGCATTTGGACTTTGAAGCTAAAGCCCCCCAGTTCAAATCCTGTCCTATAGTTTGGCATGAAATGCATTGACACCACTATTTCGTAGATTATCTCGGTAAATATTTCATGGAATGAAAAACAAACCAAAACAAAAATCCATTTTCTTATTTCATTTGGCGTAACCAAAATCAAAAATTTAAAAGCATTACACCAGTAATAAAAAATCTGTTTATATAACGATCACCAAATATTTTGACTAAGTATTGTTTAATGCAGAGGGGCGAACAAAATAATGAACAGGCAAATAGGCTGAATTTGCATGTTGGTTGGTTGGTTAGTTTGGGGTTTAAAGTCACTTTCTAGAATCTTTCACTAATATCATGACTTGCATGCATATGTACT